>WWET01002310.1:159202-179627 GCA_011038615.1 Limnodynastes dumerilii
TTCCTGCTTGTTCTCCATAGTTCTTTGTCTGTATTTATGTTATTGAGCTTTGTCCTTTTTACCAGTGTCTGTAACCTGTACACCTTGCCAACATCTGTTTTCTCATCCCTGTGTACTTGGTCTGTAATCTGTAACCTGATACCCATTATCTCTCACATATGTATATACCTGGAGTCCGTTACCTTGTACTTGTGTATAGTCACGCAATAAACCTCTAGTGCTGGATCCAGACTTAAGAAGGAGCTTATAATTAAGGGCTATATTTACCAACTTACAGACATTATCAGCTAAAAATTATGAACTTACCATTTACAATAGTGCCATTGCCATGGAAATCTGCTGTTTCCATGGTGATGCACACAGACTTCACAATTCGTCGCCGGGCCGTTGATCTTAACGGCTGCCGGCACTACATTACAATATACAATCCCTCGGTAGCGAGATTATCATTCGGCACCAAAGGTAAACATAACGCCAGCTCAGGATGGCGTTAGTGCCTTCATACCAGCGATTTCCCCATATTCCTCCCTTTTCCTCCCCCTAATAGCTGTTATTTGGGGGAGGAAAAGGGGGGCATGTATAGGGACACCGTTGGCATAAAGGAGGATGCACTAATGTTAAAATAAAAGTAAAAAGTGTTTTTTTATATTAGGGCTTGAAATTTTCGAAGTCCTGCAATGTAGTCTCTGCGCATGTGCAGGACTTCAGTCACATAAAATATGAATGAAGTGGCTTGCGATGCGTGCAGAGATCATCGCCGGACCTCACCGGAGGGGTGAATATTAGTAAATTTTAAAAGGGAAGCTGCCAGGCTCGCTGCGATCACAGCGAGCCCGGAGCAGCAACGTTTCCAGGGGAAGGGAAGTAATAGTAAATGGAGCCCTAAGAGTGGAAGGTTACACCTGGGCAAAACCATGTTGATTGCAGTTAATTGTATTCTTTGCATGCAGGGATATATCTTTGAATTGCTTACTGCACACAGATACTGACCAGCTTTACTATCACACTGTTATTTAGACTTGGGATAGGAAATATCATCTCTCAACACTAGCCCTGTTTGCAACAGATGAAATATGACTCCCCTGCAATCAACATGGTTTAGCCCAGGAGTAACTTTCCTCTCTTAGAGCCGTATTCAGACTTCAGTTTTCACGGCGACTCCCGAGCGTATTTTTAGGTACGTTTTAACTGCGCATGCGTAGTAACTTTTTGTATGTAGTTGACGTAGACTATACACGCAGAAGTGCCTTACGAACGGATGTATGATACGCACGTGTGTACATACGTCCGGATATGCTACGCAAATATACGCACGGCGGAAAAGTGGGTGCGATTATCATGATACGCACGTACGGAGGACACAGACGCACGGGACTGCGGAAACTTAAAGTTGGTCTATGGTGGTGTAAGTCTACGTGAGCACAGATTAGCAAGGGGAGTGACTGGGGTTTTGGTGGGTGTTCCTTGCTACGTGCATGCGTATATTTGTGATCGCGTTTGCAAACGGATGTCTGAATACGGCCCTTAATTTCAAGCTCCTTATTAAGTCTGGATCCAGCCTCTACTTCTTATATTGATCTCCTGCAATCCTTGCATCAAACCCCAGGTATTTATAACACTTACCATTCCATATTCCACCCACCTTGCGTATCTCATACACATGATGGGCTGGATCCAGACTGAAGTAAGTGCTTGAAATTAGTTACTCCTGGGCTAAACCATGTTGATTGCAGGGGAGTCATATTTCATCTGTTGCAAACAGTATTAGAGTTGAGACTTTCCTATCCTAAGTCTAAATAACAGTGTAATAGTAAAGCTGGTTAGTATCTGTGTGCAAATATGTGTAATGGACATTTCTGTGTTTTATTTTACAGATAGAACAGTATAGTCTGTTACTGGTTTATGGCAGTGTTGCTGGGGCTATTTTTCTCTTTGTTTCTGTGTCTAGCAGATTAACCCCTGCCTTTCAGGCACCTGGTTACATTTACCTATAAATTGATTGAGCAACTTCCATTATGTGTTTACAGTATCTGTGTGCAGTAAGCAATTCAAAGATATATTCCTGCATTCAAAGAATACAATTAACTTGACTACCCTGCAATCAACATGGTTTAGCCCAGGAGTAACTAATTTCAAGCACTTACTTAAGTCTGGATCCAGCCTGATGAGTGTACCTGTCTGTTGTATGAAGACAAAGTTTTACACGGTATCGGCTGCCATCCGATGTAGAATTCTTTGTATTGTGCATGCATAGTACAGACTGATAGGGGACTTACCTACGTTGCATACATAAGTATCTTATTGTTGTTAGTTATGACTTAGTAAATGAAACAAAGGAAAACAAAAGGAAGCATTAAAATATTTATTTTTTTATTAGCAATTCCACACACTGTGCCAGAAGACCCTTGGATTTTTGGCTATACAATAATTCCAGTGAAACAGTGGGTCATCCAATGTGTGTAATGTATGTAAAGAGTAGCAAATAATCATTTTTTTTCCTGAAAAGAATAAAATTCTAAAGAAAAAAGTAAAAAAAAATAAGTAAAAATTTCAACCTCCCCATGAATTTTGGAATAATAATTGAAATTTGTATTAGACTTGGGACCAGATTTACTAAGCTGCAGGTTTAGAAAAGTGATGTTGCCTATAACAACCAAGCAATCAGATTCTAGCTCTCACTTTCTTTTTACATACTAGAGAATGTCATCTAAAATCTAAGTGGTTGCTATGGGCAACATCTCCACTTTTCCAAACCTGCAGCTTAGTAAATTGGGCCCTTAATGTTTACTAAAGATGATGGCCCTGATTCACACTTGAGTAAGGGCATAATATCCGTGCGTAATTTTACGAGCAGATATACTGCGCATGCTCAGAACTCAAACATACACATGAAGACCCTGGCCGACTGATTCCCAGACACAGCCGACTGACTTAGGACTGATTCACGCATCAGCACATTAAAATAATATTTTATATGAAGAGTTGATTACAAATGATGTTCCAAATTTTTTGAATGTAGGTTTATTATACTAGCAAAAAATAAATCTTAAAATTCATCTAATAGTCTGATAATAGTGTCGAGATATATATAAAGAAGTTATGAGTTGTTTATCAGCAATAGCGTTTAGTTGCGGTTACGTGAATGCTGATTAACTTAAACTACCTTACTGGGGGGTAGTTGGGATTACCGCTATGTCTATAGCAGCGGTTGCAGTCCCTGGTACAATATGCTGCTTACAGAAATAGAGAGTTCCTTTTCGGGTGTATCTATTTTGAATAGGCAGTCGTTTTAGAATTTTTTTTTTAATGAGTGGTATACTCACCCATTCATTTTCGCCGCTGACAGCTCCAGAGAGGTAATTTCTCTGGGGACTTTTTAGTGTTAGGGAAGGGAGGGGGAGGGTTAGGGTTAGGGTTAGGGCCATAGAAGGGCAGGGTCAGGGTCAGGCTGCGGGGAGGGGGGTCTTAGGGTTAGGCTATACAGAAGGGAGGGTTAGGGTCAGGCTAGGGAGAAGGGATTGTTAGGGTAAGGCTGCAGGGAAGGGAGGGTTAGGGTCAGGCTGAGGGGAAGGGAAGGTTAGGGTAATGGAAGGGTAGGCACAACATCGATATCCCAGCCAGTTCGAAACTTGCTTGGAGAGAACGGCCCTTTCGAAATAGGATCGTTCTTTGCGGAGACCCACACCCCTTTAGCAGATACAAGATTACCAATTGCACAATCTCTGTTGATTCTGGCACTACTTTGGGGAACAAAGAGAGCTGGGGTACCACAGTCGGGCATATAATGATGGCGGTGCATATGAATCAATTATAGCACTTTATAAATTTAGATGAGTACTGATGTTGGTATCAGTAGGATTAGTGAACATCGGATATTGGATTTAACTTTTTTTTTTTCTGGAATGGCTCCATAAAAGAGACCCAGGTCTTGTTTTCTCCTGTGCCCATGATTAGTTCATAAAAATGATTCATTAAAAACATATCATGCACTTTCAATCCGAATTACAAAGTCACAAATAACCTCATGTCCTGGAATTGAAGCGGTTAATGTAATAATGCTTCTGTCATGGTAAAAATATCAATAAAAACTATATGGACAGGAAATGTCTTGGATGAAATATAACCAATTTTTTGCCGTTTTTTTTTTTTTTTTAATTCTACTTATATGCTAAAGAAATTTGCTGTGCTAACATTTATCCTGCTTACTGGGATTGCTATACATAAATGGATCTGTTTGAGAGGTCTAAGCCGATAAAGGAAAGTGTATATTAACAACCGCAGCCTTGTGTTTAAAGAGGCAGGCGCAGTCAGAATTATGTGCCGGATGAGTTACTAGGTGAAAGCAATCATACATGAAACATCTCCTATGACAGTCTTGATATGGTTTGGGTAAAGTTTCAGTTAACAGAAATGCAATATTTCAGTTTAAAGGTAGATTACTGGTCACTGACATTTTAACCAAGAATACGGCAGTGGAAAATGTGACACTCTTTGGTATGTAAATTGACCTTCATAAAATAGATCTGAAACCAGAGATTCAGCAATTCTGCGATCAGATCCAAGAGCAACAGATGCACGGAGGATGGAAAAAAAATAGATAAATACATTTCTATTTCTAATAGTAGACCAGTATCTACGCTACATGAATCCAGGGGCTAGGGACCGTGTTAACACCTAAGAAGAAGATGCTTCTAAGGTGCGGATCCTTAGTAAATGACCTACTATGCAGACGTAGCAGGTCATTTATGTAATCTACATGGCTGTTAGGTACGTAGATTGCCTCCATGCAGTCTTTAAAGACCGCAGTATTCTAAGTAGAAAGAGGTGGCATAATGCCACCTTGGAGTGTTATTAGGAAGAAGTGGGAAGGGGGAGGGGGGGCGGAGAGAGGCAATGTCTGTGCAGACATTCGGCTGGATCCAGACTTAAGAAGGAGCTTAAAATTAATGGGGTGATTGAGAGATGCGACTGCGAAAAGATCGCAAATATACGCAACTAAGTTCAGATCTTAGCAGGTTACAGCCCACTGTTTAAATAGTCACTCCCCTTGCAAACAGCGGCGGATCTTAAAGTTAGACCACCATTGAGCAACCCTAACTCTGCGCTGTCATTTGAGATCTTAAGGGAAGTAGTTGCGGTTATTTGAGATCCTAAGTGTCTGCCCGCATTCATAGTGCACCCCATAATACATTATCACTACCTCTCTCACACATACACACAGTGCACCCCATTATACATTCTCCCTACCTCTATATCTCCCATTCATAGTGCACCCCATAATACATTATCACTACCTCTCTCACACATACACACAGTGCACCCCATTATACATTCTCCCTACCTCTATATCTCCCATTCATAGTGCACCCCATAATACATTATCACTACCTCTCTCACACATACACACAGTGCACCCCATTATACATTCTCCCTACCTCTATATCTCCCATTCATAGTGCACCCCATAATACATTATCACTACCTCTCTCACACATACACACAGTGCACCCCATTATACATTCTCCCTACCTCTATATCTCCCATTCATAGTGCACCCCATAATACATTATCACTACCTCTCTCACACATACACACAGTGCACCCCATTATACATTCTCCCTACCTCTATATCTCCCATTCATAGTGCACCCCATAATACATTATCACTACCTCTCTCACACATACACACAGTGCACCCCATTATACATTCTCCCTACCTCTATATCTCCCATTCATAGTGCACCCCATAATACATTATCACTACCTCTCTCACACATACACACAGTGCACCCCATTATACATTCTCCCTACCTCTATATCTCCCATTCATAGTGCACCCCATAATACATTATCACTACCTCTCTCACACATACACACAGTGCACCCCATTATACATTCTCCCTACCTCTATATCTCCCATTCATAGTGCACCCCATAATACATTATCACTACCTCTCTCACACATACACACAGTGCACCCCATTATACATTCTCCCTACCTCTATATCTCCCATTCATAGTGCACCCCATAATACATTATCACTACCTCTCTCACACATACACACAGTGCACCCCATTATACATTCTCCCTACCTCTATATCTCCCATTCATAGTGCACCCCATAATACATTATCACTACCTCTCTCACACATACACACAGTGCACCCCATTATACATTCTCCCTACCTCTATATCTCCCATTCATAGTGCACCCCATAATACATTATCACTACCTCTCTCACACATACACACAGTGCACCCCATTATACATTCTCCCTACCTCTATATCTCCCATTCATAGTGCACCCCATAATACATTATCACTACCTCTCTCACACATACACACAGTGCACCCCATTATACATTCTCCCTACCTCTATATCTCCCATTCATAGTGCACCCCATAATACATTATCACTACCTCTCTCACACATACACACAGTGCACCCCATTATACATTCTCCCTACCTCTATATCTCCCATTCATAGTGCACCCCATAATACATTATCACTACCTCTCTCACACATACACACAGTGCACCCCATTATACATTCTCCCTACCTCTATATCTCCCATTCATAGTGCACCCCATAATACATTATCACTACCTCTCTCACACATACACACAGTGCACCCCATTATACATTCTCCCTACCTCTATATCTCCCATTCATAGTGCACCCCATAATACATTATCACTACCTCTCTCACACATACACACAGTGCACCCCATTATACATTCTCCCTACCTCTATATCTCCCATTCATAGTGCACCCCATAATACATTATCACTACCTCTCTCACACATACACACAGTGCACCCCATTATACATTCTCCCTACCTCTATATCTCCCATTCATAGTGCACCCCATAATACATTATCACTACCTCTCTCACACATACACACAGTGCACCCCATTATACATTCTCCCTACCTCTATATCTCCCATTCATAGTGCACCCCATAATACATTATCACTACCTCTCTCACACATACACACAGTGCACCCCATTATACATTCTCCCTACCTCTATATCTCCCATTCATAGTGCACCCCATAATACATTATCACTACCTCTCTCACACATACACACAGTGCACCCCATTATACATTCTCCCTACCTCTATATCTCCCATTCATAGTGCACCCCATAATACATTATCACTACCTCTCTCACACATACACACAGTGCACCCCATTATACATTCTCCCTACCTCTATATCTCCCATTCATAGTGCACCCCATAATACATTATCACTACCTCTCTCACACATACACACAGTGCACCCCATTATACATTCTCCCTACCTCTATATCTCCCATTCATAGTGCACCCCATAATACATTATCACTACCTCTCTCACACATACACACAGTGCACCCCATTATACATTCTCCCTACCTCTATATCTCCCATTCATAGTGCACCCCATAATACATTATCACTACCTCTCTCACACATACACACAGTGCACCCCATTATACATTCTCCCTACCTCTATATCTCCCATTCATAGTGCACCCCATAATACATTATCACTACCTCTCTCACACATACACACAGTGCACCCCATTATACATTCTCCCTACCTCTATATCTCCCATTCATAGTGCAAATACATTCTCCCTACCTCTATCTCTCTCACACATAGTGCACCCCATAATACATTATCACTACCTCTCTCACACATACACACAGTGCACCCCATAATACATTATCACTACCTCTCTCACACATAGTGCACCCCATAATACATTATCACTACCTCTCTCACACAAACATGCAGTATACCCCATAATACATTTTACCTACCTCAACCTCTCAAACAAACACAGTGCATTCCATAATACATTCTCCCTGCCTATACATCTCACACACATAGGGTACCCCATAACACATTATTGCCACCTCTGTCTCTTTCAAACACAGACTAAACCCTAGTCTACTCCCTGCCTCTTATTTCTCACAACCACAGCACACGACAAAGTGGAAATGCCAACTCCCTCACATGTACCCCCTGCCCAACCGTAAATATCACAGTGGACTGTAGTTCAGAAACAGGATTCCATTGCAAGTCTGGGCCTTGGTGTTTAGTACCTGCCCTCTCATCCCTGCACGCCTGGCAATGGGTAAATAGTCCTGTACACCCCAAAAGCCAAACACTTACCCTAATATTCTTTCTGCTATACCGTTCTCAATGTTAGACACCATGTTTATCCCTACCCTGTATGTCTGTACTGTATTTTGTACAGTGCTGCGGACACCTTGTGGTGCCTTATAAATAAATGATAATAATAATAATAATAATAATAATAATAATAATAATAATAATAATAATAAAAGTACCATATGGCATATGGAAAGCATAATAAAAGTACCATATGGCATATGGAAAGCATTTGCAGAATTGTCAGCTGAGTAGGATAAAGAAAGTCTTGGTAGCAGTAGTTAAAAAGAAATAAAATAATAGAATGGATTTAGCTAGGAAGTTTACAGAAATGACACCAATCTAGGTCTGCTCCCAGAATGGAAGTTGTAGTATAAATACACAGTTTAGCATTCTCTAAACACTTTAAGGTTGAATCACTCTGCATGGTCTTAAACTCTGACGCATATATTACCTACCCACCTTAACCCAATCATCAGACTTGATTGGTAAAAAGGACTTAGTGCCATAACAAATAACAATAATATCAATAACAATAATAACATCAATAATTCAATAATACAATGTAGCAAGATGGTGACGGAAGAAGGCACTGCAGACCAAAAAAGATTAAGGGACAGATTTACTAAACTGTGGGTTTGGAAAAGTGGAGATGTTGCTTATAGCAACCAATCAGAATTTAGCTGACATTCTCTATTATGTAATTAGAAAGTGAGAGTTAGAATCTGATTGGTTGCTATAGGCAACATCTCTACTTTTCCAAACCCGCAGCTTAGTAAATCTGGCCCTAAGACTTTCCTTAGACTGATGACATGAAAGTGGAGGCTTGTTATCCACCCCACTTCCCAGGGCACCAAATAACAGCCAAGATATAGATGACATCTGTTTCCAGAAACAGAAAAAGAAGATAGAAGACATGATGAGAGGATTGTGCAGTGCATGTGATGCAGTGTACAAGCATTACAAGGATGTAGTATATTCCCTGTCCACACTGTACAATTGTTGTATCTGGCAGTCATATCGTACTTTCATAATATTTATTGGACATGTGAATGGGGCATTAGAAATTTTTAATGTTGTGCTTCTTGCTTTCTTCTAACCTCATTGGCCCTGATCCAGAACTACGTAAGATCGGCTAAAAAGCCGGGCAGATGTTGCCAGGCGTAGCTACTGAAACACCCGTTCGCAGATCGGGCGTCCGTAACTTCAGCGTCCCCCAGCGTTACTATGCTGAGGTTAGTGCAGGGAGGCGGGGGGAGGGAGGGTAATTAGGCTGGGAGGGCAGCGTTATCTTACTAACGCTGCCGTCCCAACGTATTTACACTCCCTTACGCCGGCTGAAGTTAGGGTAGCCTAACTTGGGGCATTAAACAATAGCTACTGCGCATGCGTAGTAGCTATTGTACGTAATCTGCGTATCGTTTCGATGCGTAGATTGTGTATATGTGGTCTAAAAATCCGTACAAACATAAAAGATTGGACGGATTATTAATTAGTAGGCGTCAATCGGAATGTAAATAGCAAAAAACAGGCAGAAAACGTGCGGTTATATATGCGAGCGTTTAATTTCCGTCACATATACGCACGCTAATGATAAGGTTGCTTTCACAACACTGAAGTGTTCCGAAATTTATTTATTTTACAAAACGTACTTATTTTGTATGAACGTACGGATCTATTACGAACGCACGGAAAACACTCTTAATTCTGAATTCGGTACTCTGCCTTTAATCGGGATATAACAGACTGAACATAAGACTTTTAAAATCTGCACACATTTGCTGTCTTAGCAACATTTTTAAATTGATCTGTATTTGGAGCTGTCATAGGGAATGCTTCTAAGGTCCGGATTCACAGTTACGTAGTTTTCGTCTTACGTACATTGTTTTAAGAATTGAGCTGCTACGCATGCGCAGTAGCTTATTTACGCTATCGACGTACCATTTCTGTACGTAGATTGCGTAAGCGCCATCTATAGGCATGAGGGGGGTGATTCAGAGATGCAATTGCGAAAAGATCGCAAATATACGCATCTTAGGTTAAGATCTTAGCAGGTTCCAGCCCACTGCATAAACAGTCACTTCCCTTGCAAACAGCGGTGGATCTTAAAGTTAGACCACCATTGACTAACCCTAACTCTGCGCTGTCATTTGAGATCTTAAGTGACGTAGTAGCGTTTATTTGCAATCCTAAGTGTCAGCCCGCACCCACTTTCCCTCATTTCCCTGCCTCCCCCCGCCCATTTCCATGCAAATCCTTAAGATCTTAAACTTTCGCAGCACTTAAGATCTTAAGTGCTTGCGATCGATTCAAACTTACGCTCTTAGCGAATTTACGCTCCCAACCGCTACGTAGACGGCGTTGCACTATTACTACGCATGCGCAGTAATGCAAATTTTCTAAGATCCTAAATATACGCACCTAAGTGCCGTGGAAATCGTATCTCTGAATCAGCCCCGAGGTTTTTACACAGGACCCAGCCACATACATTGGGGACAGCCCTAAGCTGGCGTTAGTTTGTAAAACTCCGCTCCGGCATTTTGTAAAGATTGAAAACTTCATTTTAATGCGATGTGCCATATTTCGCTTCAAAACTGACACTATCGCATTAAAATGAGCTTTGTAAATAGACCCCTATGAGAGAACATTCTGGCTATATTATGGTACACAGAATAAAAATCACAATTACGTTCTGTCATTCTGTGAATCTCTTTCCTGCCTGTACTGTGGTCAATTCATTTAAACATTACATATCAGTTGTAAGTGGATCAAGTCCTTAGATTACATTTCTCCTGGTGTACACATCGTCATGGTCTACAGGTGAGAACACAGCATGGAGCAGAATTATTAAAGAGTGACATTATGGTACCTTTAACTTCCATTACCAGAGAGGAGAGATAAGAAGTGTTATACTTTATAAACCCTTGAGGATCCTGACCCAAGTGTTCCACATTATATAGTCCAGGCTTCTCACAATTCTGCAGGTGCCATCCTCTTTATTCTTCCTCTATGTGCCAGACTGATATAAGATGAGGCGATTCTGTTATATTCTTACTCATTTTCGCTAGGAAGATTGTAAATTTCTTTCTGCCTTCCTTCCCCACATAAATATTTCAGGAAAATGGAATCTCTTAAAATTGGGTTTTTCACCTCTCTCTCTCTCTCCCTCTCTTTCATACTTGGCTGTTATGTGCCTGTCTATTTATTCAGCTTAAAATACTTATCTACTTCCAAATGCACTCAGTCCTATCAACAAGAGCTGGCTAAAAGAAATTCTTGCTGTAGGACAGCTTACCATATATATCAGCAAATGAAGGGTTGTCAAAACCTTTAAGATTTAATATTATTATTGTTATTGCTGGGTAAAAATAAGCATTTCACTGACAACATCTGACGCCTCATGTGCCGTAAATGACCAAATGCAAAGGTAGCTAATGGCCGTCAGATCTGTTATCTGCATAGACCTGTGATTGCTGTGTGCTAGCAGTTTTAAAAAAATTGTCATTTTCTGTATCTGACAAGTGTAATTTATTAACTTTCATGAGCATTTAAAGTAAAGCTCTTTAGCTGAAGTATTGATTACTAAAAAGTAAATAAATACCTTGTGCTTACCTGATATTTTAGAAGGATTGTTTAAATTCAGAAAACACTTCTGGCCACTTGTATCACATGAGCAGACCAAGGGCCAGATGTACTAAGCTGTGGGATAGGAAAAGTGGCGATGTTGCCCATAGCAACCAATCAGATTAATTCTAGCTAACATATTCTAGTATGTAATAGAAAAGTAAGAGCTAAAATCTGATTGGTTGCAATGGGAAACATCTACTTTTTGCTTTTCAAACAGCTTAGACAGGTAAAATGTATAGAAGAACTGGTGTGTAGAAGCAGGGGCGGATTGGGAACTTAAAGTGGCCCTAGAAAAAACTCAAGAGAGATTAATGGGATCAACTATTGGCAGTGTAAAAAAAAAAATGTAAACTGGATAGTACAGAACAAAGAACCTTAATAAAAGCATAAAAACAGCACAAAAGAAGTGTTATGTAAAAGAGTTACAAGAAAATACAACATAATACTTCACAATCCAATACAGAGATTTAGTGTGAGCTCTATGCAATGCAGGTAGTCACTGCCACTCAAGAAACCACCACACAAAACATACAGCATATTAGGGACCACAGTCCAATACACACAGCATCCTAGTGACCAGCACCCAATAAATACAGCAGCCTAATGATCACCATTCTATACAGACGTCATTTAAGCAATCACCATCCATGACAGTCAACATCCTAGTTTTCTTCAAATAAAAAAAGGAGTTGCTAAATGGCCTCCAGAGGCTACTAGCCTACCAGGAAAATCCTATGGCCAATCCGCCTCTGTATAGAAGTGAATGAACAGTTGTTTTTGCTGCATCTCTAAATCTCTGGATAAAACCTATGGCAATTTATTTAAAAGCTATAGACCGAATCCAGAATTCAGTATGAACAGTACTTTTTAGTCTACGCAAAGGAATCTAATTTCCGCAAAGTGTGACCCTATATTCTGCATGTGTGAGGGAAGTGCACTACCCTTGTGCTCCCCTGGACGTAGGGGGCTTTCATACCCTAGAGTCTACCTTAAATATTATGCAACTGCCAAACTTAAAATAGGACTTGTATGTAATGGTCAATCATAAGTAAGTGCTTAACTAAGGCTGGGTACATACTGGGGCTTTTTCTAAAGATAATCTTTCCAATCAAAAGACCATTTCACCAGATATCTTACCAGTGTGTACTGTCCAAAGATGCTCAAAAATCTTTTGATTTTTCACTTTGATTTTTTGGCCTAATAATGATCAAAGATGGAAACATATCTTTTGCTTTTTGCAAGTTTGAACTGTGTCTATTAAGATATCTGGTGAAACGGTCTTTTGATTGGTCAACTGGAAAGATTATCTGCTGAGAAGTCCCAGTGTGTACCCTGCTTAAGCCCTTTACTGTAAGATTTACATACCTTTCCTTGCTCACCATCCTGAATACATGGCCGGTCATCATGCGCAACCATTGGTAAAGCTTGTTATGCATAATCCAGAATTGCTTGTAGAGAGTTCTGAAGCGTCACCACCATGTTCATGTGTAATCTGGATCCGGTCCTATATTCCTTTTTATTCACCAAATAAAAATTTCATGGTTATAGAAGTATGGTCAGGTAACCCCTAGGCAGCTTTGGGCAGCTGCCTAAGGCATCAGGGCTGGGGGAGGTGGGACAGAGATACTCAGGGAACACACAAGGCGATGTTCTACTTATTCCCTGCAGCGGCACTTACCTGTACTGCTTAGACACTCTGCTCTAAGTGACTGAGTGTCATGCACCGGACTACGCCAGACCAGAGGCACAGAGTCTCACCGCAAGCCTGCAAGGCTGCAGGAAAGCAGCAGGTTGCGGCCCTCTGGACAAGCGCACAGACACCAAGATGGTGGGCTGGAACCGAGGGTTGTAGGAGGTAGCGTAGGAGTGACTACTGAGGCAATGAATAATGGAGAACAGCAGAATACTGAAGATATAAACACCAGAGACACAGGCTGGAACTAAAACTACAGGAATGCAGGAACTGACGACCGGACAACTGGAACCGAGGACTGGAGACAAGACCTGGAACCAGGGAGCCAGAACACATGAGAGGACTCGAGGATACTAAATCAGCAGGCAAGGTTTCCTGTTGCTCTGACAGTGTAGGGATTTTAGAGACAGGCTTAAATAGAGCAGCTGATAAGTGAGCTCCAAGAAAAGAATGAGCCACACCTGTTCACTAATGCCTGCAGCAAAGAGTAAAAACCAGGAAGTGCTGGGAACAGAAAAAAGGTCATGTGATCAACAAAAGGTAAACAAAGACATAAAGTGCATAGAAAAAGTACCGTGATCATGACACTGAACAGGTAAAATAAGCAGCACCACAGGGGCTGTAATATGCAAAAGACATTGCTCACTTGATCCCCCTGTGCCTTTGAAGCCGTCAAGTAAGCAATTCTAATGGTGGCCGGGTGAAGGATCTAGACCTGCCTAGAGTTTCCAGACACCTAGCATTGGCCCTGGTTGTAGTAAAATGTGTTTTTGAGCACTATGAAAGGATCACCATTTAGCAAAGACGCAACATAATGGTTAGTTTGAATGTGGTTCTGTGACTTCATGTGATTGCTCCCTTGCACCAACAGACGTTCAATAGACATACCCTGCCCTTAGGTTTTCCAACTCGTGCAGGTGTAAAATGGCAGCTGTTCAGAAGTTTAGATCGTTATTCAGGGCATCCCAGACATTGTAATACCAAGTCACAGACACTTTTGAGTGCAACAAGCTACCAGAAGTATCTTAATTCTAAATAGGACAAAACATGTTTCTATTGGGTAGAACGAATGCAGGCTAACGTGCAGAATGTAAAAATGTATAATCACACAGAAATGATGGAAAAACTGAACATTAGGATCCGGTCCTTTTTCATCATACAAGGTCACTGCATTTGTAAAGCAACACTGTTTATTAAACGTGCTGGCTTTCAAAGGAGAAACATTTAATTAGGTTATAAAGTGACCATTACAAATGGCGAAGGCGTTATTACTATATATTTGTCACTTGTGACTCCCGCTGCAGATTTCTTGATAATGGAACCTCCACTGAACTATTTTCTCACAAGGTTAACATGAAGCCAGTTATTTACTCCTCTTAGGATGCAAAGGCTTATGTACGGGGGCTGTATGGTTTTGCACCTGGGCTAAAGAAAATAGGTGCACTTCTCTACAAACAGCCACTTGCTGCGTAGGCGAGATATTTGTGCAGTATTATATATAAAGAAGCACAAGTCTTCTTCAGGAAAAGGAAAAATAAGAAACAAGCTTAATATTTTACATCTCATATATATATTACTTTCAATTTAAACTTTGATGGTGTACAAAGCACGCTTATGTACTGTAAGCTATCCATGATATATTGGTGCTGATCCAGTGTACTTTGTAATTAATTTGCACTGCACATGCTCAGAAGAAATGTGCACGCAAAGTACAATCCAGACCTAAACACAGGACAACGCAATTTAAACTGTACAGTAAAGACTTGGTTAAGCACTAATGTATGATCTTTTATTATGCACTGTCACGATCCTGAGGCTTTCGTGACTTATCTGGGAAACAAGGCGTCAATCACAACAGCCACCTGGTCTGTTCTACAATGACTAATGCCCCTTATCCACCACAAATATGACTTATTATTAATGAGCTGCTACCACCAAGACTATTCACAGGAGGACTTAGGTTCTACTTTACACAAATCTAACACAATTATGCTTTATCAGAATTATCATAAACTCAGAACGATCCCTTCTGTTTCCATTAGGTAGTGTTTAATAACCATGATATGAACTTATTAATTGGTATTTAATATGATAAGAATCACAATAATAAAATTGACATACAACAAGCGAAACAGTTTCTTACAAAAATAAAAAGGTGAAAATACAGAAAGCACTTACGCAAAGAACCTTCTGGGTTGGGACAGACCAGAAATAAGGGACACCTTTTTCATTTGAAAGTCCCTTGAAGTGTGCCCTGTAATATTTCTGGGCTACACTTTTTAGAGGCAGAACAGCTCCTCTCCAACAGTCCCCCCACTTGTGAAAAGTGACAGGTCTGTTTCTGGACAAACTCTTTCTCAGAGATCTGGCTTTTACATCTCCCCTTTCCCCCAGTATTATGATCCATTTACAACAGGAGCCATAACCTGACAGGAGCCATAACCTGTTCTGTCCGACTACCTTCAAACAAGTGCCATAAAGCAAAAACAGATCCCGGCCAAGTACAGGTCACTCTATATCCTGATATTAATTTATACACAAGATAGTTGACTTATATCCTGACATGCACTAACCCCGTTTTATATAGTATGAGGTGGGTGCATAGATGTTAAGGTAGGTATCAGTGTACGGAAGTGACAGTGCACGGAAGTGTGTACAACCCTCGCATGTGCGGAATAAAGGATCATACTCTCGTAGCGTCACTTCCTGCAGAGGAGGATCTGGTCCATTTTGGTGATTGCTTACACCCCACAACATATCACAGACCGTTGGACCATTGCATTAACATTTACCCCTCCCGATAACACAATAAAAATAAATGTGGTGTTATGATTGTTAAAAATCGTTGAACTTTTTAGTGCATTCTCTTTGTCAGTGATGCGAGTATTAGGAGTAACAGATATTGGATATCAGCTGGCGCTGCATTTGGAAGACTGAAAACGGCACCATCTTAAATCTGTATCCGATCCAAAGTTATCATACCCTCTTATTAGGCAAGTCGGACAATACAGTATGTTTTTCCAGTACAGCAAAACAGAGCAGACTGAAAGCATTTTGCCAGACTTACATCCACACCCTGCGGCGAATACAATCTATTTTTCTCTGACTGAAACACCAGGAGAAACATATTTAACCAAAGGTGACAAAGAGCTGCCAATGGGAGTCCAAATCACCGTCTTGAAAGCAAATTGGGAAACGAGAAGAGTGTACAACCATTTATGAAAGCATTATATGGCTGAGTGCTTTCATTTGCTTTTTAACATTAGGAACTGTGTTGAATGAACAAAAAAAAAAAAAAACATGTTATAAAAGAAAACTATTAAGAATAAAGTATAGTATTCACAGTACTTCGCTGTGCAGCTGGTCTGTTTGCTGAGCTGTGGCACCAGCTGGAATACACAGTGGTTTGGGGATGTCATACTTATTGATTTGTGGGGATGTGTTCTTGTTTTGTTTTGTTTGTTATGCAGATTGTTGGCAGCCTGGGGTGTTCCCTGTTTCCAGGGGTAAAAGGGACCGAATGCCAAGTATCATTGTCTCTCTGTCTCTTTATTACTTGCTTGTGTCTGTAATGTTGCAACAGGGTCGACCAGTCTGCAGGAGAACACAGAGGGATGGAAAATGGGAAATAGCCTTGGCAGACGAGAGGCAGAGACATGAAATTCCATTTTTTCTTTCCTTGAAATGTGTCTGCAGAGAGTGGTAAGTGTTAATCCTCATTCCAGTCAACGCTTTCAGCATGTTGATGGAACTGACACCTCAAGGGCTTTAGCCGTTCAATCAGAAGACAGTGGGGGGTCAGACCCATAAACGGCAGCTCTATATTTCTGATTTTGGCACTTCTTGCCATCTCATCTTCTGTCCTTAATAATAATGTACTGCTGACATATCATATATTTATATCTAGTAACCCCTCAATGCACAACAGGGGAGGAAGAAGAGGTTATCATTTGTACCTGGTGTAAAGTCCTGGTTTGGGTTATAAATAATGTGTTACACTTGTAATCTCTGGGTCACATAAAAGTGACATTGGTAAAAGACAGTTTCAATGTCCACTATCTCATGATTCTTTTCAAGATATCAGTACAAGTTCAAGAATGCCCCAACAGCATAGGCTTAATGATACATAGCAAAGTGTAATGGAACTTGTAGTTTCACAACACACGAACATCCACAATGGGCCTAATCCAGACCTACGGCCGCTGTCGTTTTTTACGACGGCTGTATGCGTAAGAACGGCATTTCTGCGGTTCTGCGCATGCGCCGGGCTCTGGGTGCCGTGGATCTGGCGTCCGTAACTATAGTGTAGTTATGAACGAAGGGGCGGGAAGCTAAGTGGGGGAAGGGAGGGAAATTAGGAGGGGAGGGCTGGGTTTGACAGATTAGGCTCCTGTGTGAGCGTAGTTACAGACAGTTATGCCGGCTGAAGTTAGGGGTAGCCTTCAGCCAGCGTAACTGTGTATAACTACGCTCACACAGGGGGAGTGACAGGGGGAGTGCACCAGAGCTACGCTGGCCATATTTACGGACAGTCGGCCAGCGTAGATCTTTATCAGGCCCAATGTTACCTTCTCCCAAGTGCAGACAAGAGACTAGTAAATATGCCCTGGGTTTTTCCAAGAAATACATAACTGAGTGCACTTTAGCACAATTGCATATGCAGTAAATGCCATTGTTGGAGCTCTTCAAGGGGAAAACGCATCATAGTCACCAGCTATTGTTTCAGTCCAGTGGAGGTTTGCATGACATGTCTGAGGATGTGTAAGTGATTTAGGGCTGAATTTACTTTAAATATTTGACCAGATTCAGGGCCAGCTTTACTAAACTCCGAGTTTGGAAAAGTGGAGATGTTGCCCATATCAATCAGATTCTAGCTGACATTTTCTAGTATGTAATAGAAAAGTAAGAGCTAGAATCTGATTTGTTGCTATGGGCAACATCTCCACTTTTCCAAATCCGCAGCTTAGTAAATCTGGCCCTTTAAAAATAAGAGAGGAAAGTTTCTCCTGGGCTAAACCATGTTGATTGCAGGGGAGTCATATTTCATCTGTTGCAAACAGTATTAGTGTTGAGAGGTGATGTTTCCTATCTCAAGTCTAAATAACAGTGTAAAAGTGAATCTGGTCAGTATCTGTGTGCAGTTAGCAATTCAAAGATATATCCCTGCATGCAAAGAAAATAATTAACTTAACTCCCCCTGCAATCAACATGGTTTTGCCCAGAAGTAACTTTCTGCTCTTATTTTTAATCTTTGAATATGATCCAATATTTCGAACATTACTTACCCTATCCAGACTCACTTCTGCTCATGGTGCACTTGGCAGGATTTTAAAATGCCTCATCCGCCTGCAAAGCGTATTTCTTAGGTGTCGTATGGATGACCCGCCCCTTCTTTCATATTTACGCTGAAGGCACGTATGATCAGGGTTATGTTGCGTAACATCTGGCGCGAGCATGCGCAGTACATACAAAAAGGTGATTTTACGACAGCGGCTAGTGTAAATACGCTTTCGTACTGAACTTTGGATATGGCCCATAGTGCCTGGAAAGTGACTCAGCACACTTCTGAACAAGTGAGCTCAATCCCCAGGAATATTTTTCAGTTAAAATTCTTATTTTAATGAAGTACCAGATTAAAAATAACACACAAGTGAAATAACAATAATATAAAAGAAAACACTGTGATAAATTCAGTCATATAAAGTCATTGTAAACAACCATCCTATCAAATAGCTTTAGCTACTAAAGGAGTATTGCGGAAACAATGAGTAAACATTATAGCCAGCAGTCCCAGCAGTCCCACTATGCTAAAACATGTGTGAGTCTATCTGTACTGGCAAACGTCTAGCGACCTTACGATCAGCACTTCAGCTCTAATAGGCCTTATTCTTACCCTCCCTGCTCACTAAGATTCGGGATTTCCAGGATTTCGATGACAGAGGTAGAGGATGGTGTGCTGTGGTTTATTCCCTGGTCTACAGCGGGGAAAGGAGTTTCTGACGCATGTTTTGCTGAGAGGCTTTACCAAAGGTACATATGTACATGCATAAAATGCCTTTACACACTGGGCTCCATTTACTAAATGGTAAAGCCTTCGTTTTAAGTAGACAGCCCGCATTTTGACAATCCGCACTGACATGTTAAATTACGCCATCTCAAGATAGGTAAGTATTCCAGTATCCCCATATATCCCCTTTTCCTCCCCCTAATAGCTGTTATTAGGGGGAGGAAAAGGAGAGGAATATATCGGGAGACAGCTGTAATACAAAACTAAAGTGTCAATGCTAAAAAAAAAATAATAATAATAAAAAAATATTTTACAATTTATTTTATATTTGAATAATAAGTAAATAATAAAATACCTTTAAAGAAAATGTGCATTGTTCTTTCCATTTTGGGACATAACATCTTTAAAGTCCAAAAAGGCAGCTACTGCGGAACTTCGGCTCCGAGCAAGGCTGAATAATGTTGGCGAAAGTCCCACAGATCATCGTGGGACCTCGCCGGATGGGTAAAAATGAGTAAATAAAGACCACGGTGTCGCAAGGCGCGAGGAGTGGATCCTGAATTAATACGATCACATGCATTTAAGTCCATTTGTACATAAGCAAGGGCAATGCAGGTATTACCAGATAAAAAAACATTTAATGCTTCAGTATGTGTTCTATAATAAATCTCTAAATTAACCCTATAATTGGCCAACATCTCCCACTCACCCTTAATAAGGCTCTGTAGGATATATGAGGATTAAACACACAAGTTAAACACAATTTAGAAAAAATGATAAATTTATTATGGAGCACAGAGTCTGTCTCACAGCAGCTGCATGCATACAGTCATGGGACATAAGGCCTGATCCAGAATAACGCCCGCCGTCGCTAGGACGGCGGGCGTAAGCGTAAGATACGCCTCTCAGCCGATACGCGCAAG
>WWET01002310.1:183710-201486 GCA_011038615.1 Limnodynastes dumerilii
CCCCCCCCCCCAGTTTCCCACTTATAAGCTTCTACTTTTAAGCTTCTTTCTCTGCTTATCCCCAACCCCAACTCTTCCGTTTCTTTTCACTTTTCCAAAAATGATTTACCTTCTTTTCTTCTCTGCTTCATCTCTAGGTTGCTCACATGTAGACACATTGGAATTACTGGCTACACCTCTCACTACTCCTGTTGCACTCCCTGACAGCATTAGTGAGAGGAGAAAAAGCCTGCTATACCTATGTAGCCAGCCAATACTAATAAACCTGCATGTTTTAAATGTCAGATCATTGCACAGTACCTCTAAATTTGCCTCTCCCAGAATCCACCTATACCTCTCCCTTTTTTGTCCAATTAGATACCCACCTTGACTACTGTAAACTATTCCTTCTCCTCTCTGGTATACGATACACCAACGATTTGTCTAGCGAATCCGGTAACTAGACTAATCCTCCTCTTCTGTTACTCATCATCCACTACCCCAAACTATAAACCTCTTTAAGGCTTCCCATTGATTCCAGTGTTCAAGCTTCTCGTCCTCAGCTACAGGACCTTCATTAATGCTAACTTATACCTCTACATAAATAGATAGATAGATAGATAGATAGATAGATAGATAGATAGATAGATAGATAGATAGATAGATAGATAGATAGATAGATAGAAAGATAGATGATAAGACAGACAGACAGACAGACAGACAGACAGACAGACAGATAGATAGATAGATAGATAGATAGATAGATAGATAGATAGATGTGAGATAGACAGATAGATAGATAGATAGATAGATAGATAGATAGATAGATAGATAGATAGATAGATAGATGAAATAAATGTAATACTTGAAAGTTTTCAACCATTAAAACATTTTTACTGCTAGGTGAACAAAGTTAGCTATGACCTCTATTCATAATAGAAAAACAGTCTACCAAGGCTGATAAGTATACTTGAAATGCTCTTATGGACAGACTGAAGAGCTCTTATGGATGGCCTCATTTACCCAAAAAAGATCACAGCACGTAACTAAGATAGAAGAGGAGGAAGTTGCTTATAGCACACAATTCCAAACACAAAAGAATCTTTTGTACCTTAATCATGATGGGCATGGCTATTGTCATGAGATAATATAGACTTTACTGGTTACACAGTCTGAAAAATTCTAATGTACAGACAGATGAACATCTAAAAGAGCTAAAGAGTTAAATGCACGGAGAGCGTATAAGGTACGGGAGGGAGAGGAGGGAGAAAACATTGCAAAGATGGTCGAGAGCTACACAAAAGGAAATGCAATTTATTTAAGAACAATAAATGCGGAGCGCAATAGCTCTGAACAAGATAAGGAGCCAAAGCTAAAAAAGCCATTGTGTATACGGTGATAACAAACTATTTACTCCGTCCAGCAGGGGAATGTTTAGTGTGGCTTAGAAGAACACTCATTCTGTAACATTCTGTATTATTCTCAAGCTGATAAAGCCTGGAGAGCCCCAAAACTTTTATTATTATGTTTGTTATTGCCACAGCTATTTGTATTATTATTGCTATTCAAAACATGGAAATTCAGAGCATTGCAGCAGTTCTGTACAGATACAGGAGCACAGCGGCGATGATTGGATATTCAGAAGAGGTACCATACAGCTCTGACCTGCTGCTTCCTTTCTGAGGGATCCAGGCAGTAGGCATTTTATACCTGGCCTCTTCCGTGAAGGATTGCATATTTTTTTCAACCCCTTCCATGTGTAATGGGTCTGAGGCAATTGCATACAATCCATTTTGCTCGTACGCCTACAAGTACACTTTTGTTGGAACACTGTCTTACAAGGGCCAACAGGAAGTTATTTTCAGCAGACAACACGGAGGCATATATGCATCAAGCAGGTTTTAATAATGAAATGCCACATGCGATTTAAGACAAATATATACAATGCAGCTCATAGCGTGAATCGGAAATGAGAAAACTGTTTCTGATGTGATACAAAACTTTACTTCTTTTGTACTGTACCTTGAATATCACCACATCAGGATCGGTCCTGGGAATGTTGGGATCTCTCACAAAAGAGGGGACACCCTTTCTGTAAGTCTGGATTGGATCCGTCATAATTAATCATAATTAATCTTATTTAAAAGTTACACCAGGTGTTGGGCAGGTAAAAATCAATGGGCTGGATCCAGACTTAAGGAGGAGCTTGAAATTAAGGACCTGCTTCACACTTAAGAATCTTCTTAAAATAAGAACTTAAAGTTACTCCTGGGCTAAACCATGTTGATTGCAGGGGAGTCATATTTCATCTGTTGCAAACAGTACTAGTGTTGAGAGGTGATATTTCCCAGCCCAAGTCTAAATAACAGTGTAATAGTAAAGCTGGACAGTATCTGTGTGTAGTAAGCAATTCAAAGATATATCCCTGCATGCAAAGAATACAATTAAATTAATCCCCCCTGCAATCAACATGGTTTTGCCCAGGAGTGACTTTAAGTTCTTATTTTAAGAAGATTCTTAAGTGTGAATCAGGTCCTAAGAGAGGAAAGTTACTCCTGGGCTAAACCATGTTGATTGCAGGGGAGTCATAGTTCATTTGTTGCAAACAGTATTAGAGTTGAGGGGTGATGTTTCATATCCCAAGTCTAAATAACAGTGTGATAGTAAAGCTGGTCAGTATCTGTGTGCAGTAAGCAATTCCTAGATATGTCCCTGCATGCAAAGAATACAATTACCTTGACTCCCCCTAAAATCAACATGGTTTTGCCCAGGAGTAACTTTCCTCTCTTAGGGCCTGATTCCCAGTTAAGAATCTGTGTGATTTTACGTGCGTATATTTAGGAAGGTATATACTGCGCATGTGTAGTAACTTTTTTACGCTATCTACGTTGGACCTAAAATGAACCTAAAATCTCTAGGTTCATAATAGTTTACGCAGGAAGGGGAATGCTGCGAATAATTAACTCGGAAGATACGAAGAATGGGTGGAGGGAGGCGTTTAAATGAGCAACAGAAGTCACGGTTATGCAGTCACGTTCAAAATTAGACGTCCTACGCACACAAATGCGAACCTACAGTTATATGGCACTTGTAAGTCTCTTAAGAACCTGAAAACCAGGGGCGTGCCGAGGGAGTTGCCTTGCTACTAGTTGCGTTTATTTAAGAACCTAACGCATTCTTAAGTGTGAATCAGGTCTTTAATTTCAAGCTCCTTCTTAAGTCTGGATCCAGCCCAACATTCCCAATGTTGTCTGACTGTCTCTTGCTTTAGTATTTCTCGAATATGCGATAGAAACATATCTGCCTAGATATTTCTGACTAATACTGCTAAAAACTGAACATTAATTATAGTCAGTGGAATCCACCTATTTACACCATTGTTTTAAATATTGACTATTGGTTAAGCTATTGGTTGCTGAGCATGAAATATGCTCTCACTGTATAATACAGATGCGAAATAATAGAAACAGGAAATTGCCCTCTTGTCAGTAGGAGAAAAAAAGTTCTAGGGAAAACCGGGAACCAGCCACCGGGCATAGCTTCCTGCTTCATCTCGTAGGGTGTGTCTCCCCTATACCATACCTTATCGCCCTACCTAGCACCAGATATTTTGCTGACAACCCCACTTCTGCCAACCTATGCCCCTGTCTGAAACTAAAAATAACCTGTTAGTAAATACAACTAAAGGGAGGAAGGGAAAGTTTCCTGGCAAAGAGCCTGAACTCCATGTGACCTGCCCTAATACACCCCTTAAACTCCTCCCCTTAGCCCTGGTAACACTCACCTTGATTGGCCTAATGTTTTAACCCTTGACTGCCTGTTGGTAATAGCAGCAGCCGGTTGTTTATCATCACCCATGCATATTTGGAATTCACTTACTTACTCTACCAAAAGCCATATTGTTTTAAGATATCCAAATATATAAAAATGTCAGAAATGTACTCTTAGTCTTTGAATTTACTAGAGGATCGTTCTGTATACCTCCAATAATACCTTCTGCATGAAAAGTGCTGTTATATATGGCTACCAATATCTAAATATAATATCTTCTGGATATGTAGGTCAACGATCTAAAGATATCACTAAGAATCACTTTCTGAGACTGTGATATCTTCTTTACTGTATTTTTTATTTTCTAAGGATTTCAAAAGCAAGTTTACCCTCCCTTACCCTTAACTCTAACCCTACCCCTTCCTATCACACAGCCTAACCCTATCCTTTCTCTTTAAGTAGCCTACCCTTAAAATTCCAAGCCCTGCAGCCTAATCCTAACTTTATCCTCGTAGCAGCCTACCCTTAACCCTCCCTGTCTCATAGACCAAACCAAATCATCCTCTTCTTGCACCCTGACCTTAACCATTCGTGTCCCACAGCCTAACCCCACTCTGATAAGCACTGTTTTAAACTCCCATCCTCCTACAGCCTCTCTGCACATGCACAGAGAAAGTAAGGTCACCAATGTGAGTAACGCGGTGGCGGACGGCAGCGCGCCGTCCCCAGCTCCAGGAACTCCGGCTGGTAGCCAATCAATTCTGATTGGCTGCCAGACAGTCACATGGCACGGCCGCGAGTCAATCAGGGTTTGCAGGGGCCATTTTGGAAAAGGGCAGTATGGTGAGCCTGACAGGGCTCACCACAGCACTGCACCCAGGGCCCCTGCGGCGCCCAGGGTGCATTGCAGTGCCGTGGTGAGCCAATCAGGGCTCACCATGTCACCAATCCCATCAGCCCCTGCGGTTGGATTAAAAATCCACTGCATGGGCCGGAAGACAGGGGCAGTGGCCGGAAGAGGCCGAAGAGAGAAGGTCAGGTTGTATGCTGTGAAGGAAAGGGCCAGAAGCAGCTGAAGAAAGAAGAAAAGGCTTGGAAGAATTGGAAGAAGCGGCACAGTAAGACAGAAGACGGAAAGGGAGGCAGTGGGAAGCCCCCATTGGGCTTCCACGGTCTCCTATCCTGCAAGGACAGGTATCCTGTAGTCCGCCACTGGGCCACCATGGAAAGTACTAAATTCCCCCCCTAGGCAACGAGCGCACAGAGGCCGCCCGTTGGGAAGGCCTATTTAACTGCCCCACTGCTGCCAATAGTACGGAGTCCCAACACCTTCTCTACGGACACAGGGGGTGAGGACCCCCATTTGAGGGTGCTAGGCCCTATTAGGTAGAGGTGTGCTAGACCCCTGTAGCACAGGGCATTAGGCCCTATAGGAAGTTAGAGTAAAAGGGTACTAGACCCTTTGTTAGAAGGTGCTAGGCCCTTGTGGTTAGCGGGTGCTAGGCCCTTGTTAGAGGGCGCTAGGCCCTGCGTGGTTAGCGGGCGCTAGGCCCCTTGTTAGAGGGCACCAGGCCATGTGTTGGTAGCGGGCCCTAGGCCTGGGGCATTGTTAGAAGGGTGTTAGACCCTTGGGTAGCAGGGTGCTAGGCCTGCATTAGGTTGGGCACTAAGCCCTGTGTTTGTTGGTGTAGGGCGCTAGGCCCATGTTAGGCCACAGGGAGCGATAGGCTCCGTTAGTGGTAGAGGGCAACAGGCTTTGGCTAGGTCAGCATGAGGAGAACACGTGGTGGAGTACAGGTTGGGGTACTCAGAGGTAGGTGGTCTCGAGTGGGTGGCAGTGAGAGCGTCTATCCAATAGAGACAGTGAGTATTAATACCTGTTCTCTGCGTGGTGTTTGGCCCTCCTTCTTCCACGGGTGCGGAGACGGAGCCGGAAGGCGTAGGAAAGGTTCCGTCCCGCTCGTCAGTCATTGGCGAAAAAGAGGTGTCTGAGGCTCTGGCCGGTGATGACGATTACCTCACCCGTGAATTACTTACCCCGTTCTCTCCCGCAGGTACTTTTGGCGTTGATGTGTTACTAATGTTTGTCTTTGCTTTTTAGCATTACAGATCAACGCGCCTTGGACCGGGAGAGAAACACCGCGTCTCCTCTGGTGGATTCTTCAGGATCGGGTAGGAACCTTTGAAGTGGAGGCGGGCCTGGGTTTTGTTTGTAATTCACAGGGCCCGGCGCACCACCCGTTACACCAGTACACATCCCTGCTCCATCCCAACGCGTACCGTGTCTCCTTGCTATTGTTCCCGAGACAGTCAACTTCCGTCCCTGTGCTATGCATCTTGGATTCTCCTGGATATACTATTATGCTCGCCCTGGTGCTAAAGCATGTGTTTCAACAGAAGGCTACTTTATCTTATAGAAGTGTGTGTTTGGTGCTACACTACAATAGATCTCTAAAAGAAAACACATAGAAAATCATTTGCAAAATACCTTCATGTGCAATTTACAATAGCAACTATAATCATAGTTGCCAACTCTCCTGGAATGTCCGGGAGACTCTCTAAATTCAGGCAGTTCTCCCGGTATACGGGGAGAGCCGGCAAATCTCCCGCAAGGGACTTGAGGCTCAGGGTATCCATCAAAACCATGGCCTCAAGTCCTGCCCCCCTGCCTGGCAACACTAGTTTACTAGTGTTGTTAGGGACAGAGAGGGACATGATGACGCAAATTGTGTCATCTAGCCCCACCCCCATCCCCATGAAACCCCGAAAGGGGTAATTGATAGTCAAGGGGTAGGCCTTAATGACACAATTTGCATAAATCACACCATTAAGCCCCGCCCCCTGCATGAATCTATGGCATCCCTCATGGATCTCCCGGAGGGAAGCTTTTAAAATTCGGGAACCCTGACGACTATAATTATAACCCAATTTATTGCAACATCATTGGCTACCATTGCTTACCTTCTTTTTAACTTAAACAGGTACAAAGAGAAATGTGAATACATTTAAAGCTTCATGCATAAAAAAGACTAAAGAGGAAATCATACATTGCCTCTTGTAGCATGTTCAATGAATGTTGCCAAAGACCACTGTAATACTATTTTCAAAACTGCTATAAGAAACCAATACTTGTTTTATATCTTTAATCTGTTGTCTGAGTTTTCTCTAGTACATAAAGAGGCATTTGGCCTTGTGGTGAGGGAATTTGAGCTGTATTCACAAGGTCCTCTTGATTCTTGCCTACAGCAATAAAAAAAAACACAAAAAAAAACCTGTAGCCTGTATGTGAAAGAAAAAGTTCTTGCCCTTAATTATTTTTCTAGAGAGCAAGAATCAAACACTGTGACTTTGTGTACTCCATAGCTATGAAAGAATACGCTAAACACACTAAAAACCCAAATCTATTTTAACCTAAGAAGCACCTACACTGCAGTTATATTCACAAATTGTAAGCAGAAAAAGTACCTATTGTTATTTGGAATTTTCAGATAATTTATTTACAGGAAATCAGTACTTTGTCATTTATAAAATTAAATTGATATGGTGAATTCCATTTAATTACTTTTTTATACTAAGAATATAGAATTGGGTTCTTTTATATTCCTTCATAAACCCAGTCTTGGGACCATATTTACTAAGCTGCGGGTTTGGAAAAGTGTAGATGTTGCCCATAGCAACCAATCAAATTCTAGCCGACATTCAAGTATGTAATAGGGAAGTGAGAGCTAGAATCTGAATGGTTGTTATAGGCAACCTCTCCATTTTTCCAAACCTGCAGCTTAGTAAATCTGACCCTAGTAGTCACTCGAGACCTCTTGACTGGAAAATCTAAAAGTTTCCTAATTTAGGTGTACCCATTATAGATTGGGAGCCATACCAGCAGGACAAACCCGATTTTGGGTGACTGTCCCTCTGTCCCGACTACCTTCTAGTTTGTCCTGATAAGTGGGCTACCCTGGAGGCAGGGTTTAATTTTATCATGTTCGGGCTCCAAAATGTTGGGAGGCATGAGGGGGAGCTCAGTTGAAATCAATAATGGTAGAAATTTCTAAATGAGGAGGGGCTGGGAAATTAGTGCTGACTCCTGATTGGTTGACTGCACCACTCTGGTACCTGGGGCTTGCGCTCTGAGGGTTGTGTAGAGGGAGAAAAGGGGTGGAGGGACGCAGTATGTATAGTAAGGGTGTTCCAAGGCAAGTGCACTGGTCTGAACGCAGACATAACAAAGGTTACTTTACCTTGGAAAATTTGCACCTACACCAGGTCATGTCTAAGTTCAGAAGCTAATTTAGTACCGGTCAGCTTAATTGTTGTCCAGCAAAATACATTAAACCAATATGGAATCACTGCTAGTGTATTGTGAAGTTGTTATTTATTGTTTATTTTTTTTTAGAGTACTGTAAAAAAAAAATAATAATAATTTTTTATATTTTCAGATTTTCCTGTAAATTCATTTTTCCATTGCTTTAGAACAGTGCTCCTCAACCACTGTGCCAAGGGATGTTGCTAAATGTGCCACGGTGCAATGCCTCCAACAGGAGAAAAAGACCTTGCCTTAAGGAAATAAGGGGATGGTTGCAGATACATGAACGGGGAATACTGAAGAGCTGTTGGCACATGATGGGGACTACTAGGGTGGTTGCAGACACATGATGGGGGTTACTGGTTAACATAGTTAAATTAGTTATATATAAAAAAAAGAAGCTGCGATGGTAAATTTATCAAATAAAAAATAATAATTAAATGGAATTTCTGTGTATGTACTTTGTAATTCCTGCTTTTTTGTATATATTGCTTTTGGTGTGCCGCAAAGGCTTAGGTGTGCCGAGGGTGAGAAAAGGTTGAGGAGCACTGATTTAGAGCATAAACACTACAGACTGGATTCACAACCTCGAAATTATTTACTTAAGTGCCTATTTTTCCCATTATAGCTACTGCGTAGTAACTGTTTTACGCTATCTACGTAGCGTTTCGTTATGCAGATTGCGTACATGCGGTGCTTAAAGATCGCATGTACATAATCTACATTACGAAGCGCTACGTAGATAGCGTAAAATAGTTACTACGGATGCGTAGTAGCTATAATCGTAAACAATAGGCATGTAAGTAAAAAATTTCAGGGTTGTGAATCTGGTCCTACAACTGAAGCTTTAGTTCTAATAATAACAGTGTGCAACCCTTTCAAACACTTTATACAACCCTGCACTGGCAGAGCATACCTGGAGATGTAGCAGCAGGTGTTATTTACTTCCCATCCAGATGTCTCATTTACTTGCACATGTGAATCGAATGTACCAAACCGTCCATTACAGTACGTAAGTAAAGAGTGCAGGAAGCGCTACCATTTGCGTTTAGATCATAGTTGCCAACTCTCCCTGAATATCAGGGAGACTCCCTGAAGATTGGTTGATCTCCCTGACTCCCTGAAGTGCTTGGTAATCTCCCTGATTCTAATTTCATCCATTGAGGTCTATGGAGATGACCAATTTCATGGAGGCCAAGATATAATGATAGAATCTTGTTAATCAGCTGCAGCGTCATGTTTAGCTTTTCTATAAAGATAGTAATGAAAGTTTTCAATGACAATTTAATAATCAATAAATACTGACATTTTTATTGTAAAATAGTTTTCCTGGCAGTGCTAGATACACCTATGGGTGGAGCTATTCACAGGACACACCTCTTTGGCACTACAGGACACACCCCTTTGGTGCAGCACCTTGATAGTGCTCTCACAATCTCCCTGATATTCATTTGCAAAAGTAGGCAACCATGGTTTAGATTTGGACCGGGGCCAGTAAGTTTTGGCATTATAGTATTTTATCAGAGTTAATCATGCTATCAGATTAAAGTCAGTCAGCCAAGCCTGTCAATCATTTAATGCCAGTAGGCAAACTTTCAACTAAAAGAAGTAAGGGAAAGATATTTCATAGGTTACAATTAGAAAGTGGTAGCATATCCTTCTAACTTATACCAGCTCACTCCAGCCTCTGTTTTGAATGACCAGCAATACATTAGCACATGTCACCTGCATAACACTATATACATGATGTTGAGGAAAAATGTTGCTCAATCATCAAATGTACAATATAAAAATAAATATGATCTTTTTTCCAGTCAGAAGCATAGAATGTTTTGTTTCTCTTTCTCCTGAATTCGCTCCGATGTGTAATTACCCAACAATTGTTTACTGTGATACTTTAAAAAAAAAAAAAAGTGCCATTTTGAAATTCATTGTTATTACAAATAGATGTCACCAAAATAATTATGGCCCTAATAGAAAAGCGATGTTATATTTTGGATCTTTAGTGCATATTTGCATTGGAACATTTTGTGCTTTTATAATAAGCATATGCATTATCAAAGCTTAGAAACAGAACTTCAGTGCAAAGAACAAAACAATAATTGTGAAAAGAGATGCAGTATACATGACATGTTATATATTGTTATACTAAATACTTGGCATCATCTTTTGAGTAAAGATGTGTCAGACTTGTGGATTCTCATCTTACACACTTTATATTATTATTGTAATAATTGTAAAATTCTTGTACTCTGTAGTGGTTTCATTTAAGTAACTAACCTAATTTTCATTAGAATTTTTGTTATGACTTGATAAAGTTATTACTGCATAATTGGGAATGATATTGCTGGCATGAAGGGCCACTTTTCAAGAATGATGAAGCCAAAAGCTTAATTTTGCTGCACCCTTTTCTATTATATTTACCTTGCTTTCTGGCTGATTTATATATTCCCTTTTTTTAGGAAAAATGTGGTTTGCTTGATATCATAAAGACATATACCATTGTGTTCTCTGTGAGTTTATCATCTCTCACCGGTATGTTATATCTAGGAATTTTTCATTATTTATGCTACAGCACAATACCACATAGCAATATACATATTTTTTCAGCCAGATACGTCCCAGAGCATTTTTCAATTATTTTTGGGTACCTAGTGCACCGTGTTCCCCCCCAGACTCACTTTCCTTTCCATCCCTTCCCCTTTCCGCTATCTATACATAATTTTTTTGAGTCACTCCAGGTCGCTCCCTCTGTCACACTAGTGCAGAGGTCGGTACCCTTCCTTAATTGGCTCTGGGCCTCTCTACTTTTTGATTGTGCGGTAGGCACCTTTTTCCTTTTTTCCCCCCTTCCCCATTCCCATTCTTTCCTTTCCGCTTACATAATTTTTTTGAGTCACTCCAGGATTTATTCTATTATATTTTAGAAATAAAAATCTACAACGGGTACTCTATCGAATGGTTCATCTTTGAAAACACACCCATTCTGTTTAGGGTTAGGTTGTAGGAAGGTGTTTGAGTTAGGCAAGAAAGAGGGTTAGGGTTAAAGAAAGGGTTAGGCGTTAGGCTGCGGAATGTCGATGGGAAGGGTTAGGGAAGGGTTAGGATTAGGCTGCAAAAAGCGTAGGGTTAAGGTTCATGTTCGGGTTTTAAATGGTCATTTAAAATATCTAAGTCGTGATGAGAAACATTTTTCAAAGAACTAGATATATAACATATATAAATGAGAAAAGAGTGAAAAACGTAATAAATAAAATCAGTGTGGAGGGGGGGTGACACCTGAAGGATAGAAGGAAAGATGGAGCACTTACATACATACATACACATATATACATGCATACATGCATACATACATACATACATACATACAGACATACACACTTTCATATATACATACATACCTGTTCTTACAGTCTTTAAATCCCTTCTGGTAACCTATGGACCCTGTTCCTATAGCCTATGCACTCTGGGCCGTATTCGTTTGAAATTGCGATCGCAAATATACGCACGCACGTAGCAACTAACACCCACAAAACCCCAGTCACTCCCCTCGGTAATCCGTGCTCTCGTAGACTTACACGTGCATACACTCATTCCCGTGCGTATATGTCCTCCGTATGTGCGTATCGTGATAGCCACGCCCACATTCCTTCATTAAAATGCTTCCCCCCGCCCATTTTTATTTAAATTCTCACGTGCGTATTTTTAAGTGGGAGAGCCAGACGTATGTACCCACATGCGATTCACAAGTCCATCCGTGAGGCACTTCCGCACGTATAGTCTATGTGAACAACGTAAATAAAGGTACTACGCATGCGCAGTTGAAACATGCCTAAAAATACGCACGGAAATCGCCGTGAAATCTGATCTCTGAATACGGCCCTTCATCTTGTCTTTTTGTTTGTAATAGATTCAGTAACCAGCCAGCTCGCTGCAGCCTTTGGCCTAAACTGGATAAAAATAATATTGTGACCTGTAAGGTGGCCAAAATTGACTCAAAATTACTGGAAATTATTGTTATTGAGCTTAATAATAATAATGTAGAAACAAAAAAAGAGACAAATTACAGTATGTGATTTTAGCATTTTGTGGCAAATTTAGCAAATAAATACAGATCCAAAACCAAAACCAAAGCACGGGTATAAGTGACCATCCCTAGTTTATACACCGAATAGCGCTGCTTTGTTGTGCAGCCCGGGTCAATAGACATTAACAGTGCATCCTTAGTAAACACACACATCTAAAAAATGCTTTTGTCATGAACTGCCTCCCATTGTGATATTTTAATTGTATTTCATCTCATTCAAATGTTCATCATAAAAGATATAGGAAGACCAGAAGACAAGAGGGCTTTAGCCAATGAGCTTTTGTGAAAAAAAAAGCATATTTTATTGCAACATTAGAAACAGCAGCAGGATATATTGGATTCTTGATCTGCTATACGCCGACTATTTGGGTTCAAACTGACACTCCAAAAATTCAAGGTAATGTTCCCAGTGAAATCTACATGAACCACTAATGAGTTTCAGTTCGCTATAAACTTACCCCTCCAGATGTGCTTTCATAACCGAGAGCTGGCATTTCAGACATATAGGCACAATGGAAATAGCAATAACAATGGGGCTGATCCTGGGTTAGGGCCGACAGGGGAATTACGTACAGCTCGTAGGTAATTCCCCTGTTCTGAAGTTTGTGTGCATGCGCACGACCGTCTTACGATGCCTTAAGGGTCGTCTTACGTAACGTACGTTACGCACGTCAGCTCTTTACGAGAAAGAGGCTTCCCCGTGAAAGTTACGTGAAAGTGGGTGGGGGGGGGAGGCATTTAAATGACCATTTGAGGGCGCGGTTAGCTACATACACATATTCGTAAGTATTATACGCACGTAATTGCACACGTGGAGATAAGGGTGCTCTATGGTGGTGGAAGTCATAAACAGCAAACGGCATAGCGCCCGGGCATGTATGCATCAGACAAACCACTCACACAAATAAAGAGACGGACACCGATAGCTTGGGTTTCAACCAGGGAACATGGTCATTTATTTAAATTGGTTAATAAGATTGGAGGATTCACCTAACGGGAAATTGACTCAAAGCGAGTCATTATAAAAGGCAGTTAGGTGGCACTAGAAGCGGGGAGGTCCAGCAAAATTCCACCTTTAAAGAGGTCAACCACCTTGACCTCGGCGCTACTCCACTTTGTCTGATCCTCCCTGGGTTAGGGCCGACAGGGGAATTACGTACAGCTCGTAGGTAATTCCCCTGTTCTGAAGTTTGTGTGCATGCGCACGACCTTCTTACAATGCCTTAAGGGTTGTCTTACGTAACGTACGTTACGCACGCCAGCTCTTTACGAGAAAGAGGCTTCCCCCGTGAAAGTTACGTGAAAGTGGGTGGTGGGAGGCATTTAAATGACCATTTGAGGGTGCGGTTAGCTACATACACACTATTATACGCACGTAATTGCACACATAGAGATAAGGGTGCTCTATGGTAGCGGAAGTCAACAAAAACCCATCCGTGTGAGGGGAGTGTCATGGGTGTTGCCTTGCAATGTATGTGCATATAATTGCATACCTTTAACTAACTGATCTGTGAATACGGCCCATAATATTTTGTTTGGGGATCCATTCACAGAGATATCGGAAATCTGAATCTTGGTATTTTCTATTGATCTTTATATGGATCTTAATCACAGAGTTACAGATGCACCTTTGCACTTATAGTATTATATGAATGTAAGGGTCAATGGGTTAAATTAGACTCCTTCATCTGTACAGATATATCTACATACATATACAGATATATCTAAAGGTCATAAAACCATTATAAATGTAAAGCATCTTTAAACAAAAGCATCTTCTTTCTGGTTTAATGTAAAAAAACTTAAAATATATTTGAGCAAATCCAGTTTTCTTTTACTTTGTCCTACGGCTTTCAGAGAAATAGAATATAAAAAAAATCGAGCTTTGTAGTATGGGTTGTTCAACTGAGACCCATAATAAATCATGACTTCTGTCATCATCTGCTTTTTTCCGTTACATAATAGGAGTGTTTTATATACAGACTGGACGGTATCTCTGAAATGCAGCTGGTGTTTTTCTCTCACCTGGGCATATTCAATCAAACTTTATAATGTCCTTGCTTTGTTGCAGTTTCATTTTCCATATCAAATGCATATTGGTTGTACAATGGTCCTATTCAAAATGTGCTCTGAGAACAGGAGCTATACACAGGCTGCGTGACTTTGCAGAGGTCTTGGAGCAGATTGCTTCTAACCGCCATGTCCCATTGCTCAACACAGACCAAATGACACTACAGTCTGATATAGGATTCAAGTATCTCCCAGAATCCTTTGTGAATATACAAGAGAGATGGAAATATTACAGGCATGTGTTAGCTCATTCATTTCTGTAACTACATCATTGAAATGGAGACGTAATGGCAAATGACAATCAAACGGCATGAAGTTGTTTTATAAGAGGAAATAGACATTTATATTTGTGTAACAAATATATTTTACATTTTCTGATTTCTCTTCTGTCGTTCTGTCATTGTCTTCCACAGCTGTTAGATGATTTCTGCCATTAGGAAAAGGAATCCAAACATTTGATAGACACCAGAGAAACAAGTTCTCAATTTGAGAGATGCATTTTAGTGTCTAGCTTCCAGAACAATCTATACAAGCTAGAAAGAATCATATAAGCCATGCTTCAGGATATTAGATAATAGGACAGTTAAAATGGGTGTAGGCCGCCGCTACCAACGGTCCTTTTTTGAAAGGGCCCTTCTCTCCCAGTTGGTTCTGACCTGACTGGGAAAATGTATTGCTTTTGCCTTGCAGAGGCAAAGCGATCGATCCCCTCAAGAAAGAAAATGCTGTTTTGAATGGTGGGTATATATTTCATCCTAACCCTTACCCTAATCCGCACTCTAACCCTACCCTTCCCTTACCATAACCCTAACCCTCCCTTCCCCGAAGCCTAACTCTAAGACTTCCCTCCCTGCAGCCTAACCCTAAGACTCCTTTCCCCGCAGCCTCCTAACCCTAAGACTTCCCTCCCTACAGCCTGACCCTAAGACTTCTCTCCCTGCAGTCTAACCCGAACCCTCCCTTTTTCATTACTCTAACCCTCCCTTCCCCGCTGCCTAACCCTAAAACTTCCTGGAGAGTGTCACTTACCTTTCTGGTTGGTGATGCAGGTGTGGCGGGTCTGCAAAAAATTTGCAAAACTGGTAGCCTTTTTCGAAATAGAGACAGCCAAAAATAAGCCATCCCATGTAGACCAGTGCATCCTGTACGCAGAAAAATTATGAGATAAGATATAAAATTAAAAGGACATTTCTGTGCCCTGATTGGAAAATAGTTATAAAAGGTCTGATCCTGATTAAGTAACACAAGGGGACTTACACAGATCATGTACGGAATGTGTAATCCCGGCAAGGCAGTTAGGGTAGGCATGTAGATTAAGGTGACGAGCGGAGATAGGCAATTCCCCATGGATCTGTGTTCGGACAGATGTAAGTGTCCATAACTCCATACAAGAGATGAGAGCGACAGGAGGGTTCACTCTCTTCTTCCATGCAGACTTCCGTGCATATGGAACACACACAAGGTTTGGATCCAGCCCATAGATACTGTTATGTGCAGGATCACTAAACCTCACACCTAAATTGTTAGCATTTACATAAGATAAATAAGGCACCCTATGGCAAGAAGCCATAACTGAATTTATTTTATTTAAAGTCTTCCCCAAATAAGACAAGGCAATAGAAAAGGCATTTACACTGATCAACAGTTCTGTTACACCAAAACTAGTCTTTGAACATAGACACCCCATTAATAGTGTCTTTAATGTATTCATTTTCAACATAGATGCATTAATATCCATATTTCAATAATTTAACCATGTTACAGCTTCTGCCCGTCCTTAGAAATAGTTACTACAATCAGAGCTGGCAGAACACAGTAAGCGGGGTAAGCGTGGCAGGGGAGCGCCAAGCCAGAGAGGTGCTTCCCTCCGCCACAATCTCCCACTGGTCCAGCCGCTAGACGAAAAAAAACCAAAAGGATTAAAGCCCTTACTTACTATGGCACCGGCTCCGGGACCCAGCATCCTCCTTCTTCTGTCCTGGCTCCTTCCTGCTCCCTTTTGACTAAACGTCGGCCGTGACGTCATCACGTCCGACGTTATTAGTGAGTAGAGTGCAGAGAGGAGTCAGGGCAGAAGAAAAAAGTGCTGCAGAACAAAGTGAAGGCAGAAGATCAAAGAAAAGAAAGAAAAGAAGAAAGAAGGTAAATAATGGCACAAGCAGGGTCATGTAACGTTTATCAAAGGGGGCACAAGCAGGGTGATTATCAAAAGGGGGCACAAGCAGGGTGATTATCAAAAGGGGGCACAAGCAGGGTGATTATAAAAGGGGGCACAGTGCAAGCATGAAAGGGCACAATATGATGATGGATAATTATTTTATGATTTGTATTAAAAGCCATTATTGAACAAATAATTTATAAAAGGGGAGGACGCAAATTTATTTGCAGGGGGGCGCCAGACATGCTAGCACCGGCCCTGACTACAATGTAAGGACCGGATTCACAGTTACGTAGTTTTCGTCTTACATACGTTGTTTTAAGAATTGAGCTACTGTGCATGTGTAATAGCTTATTTACACTATTTACGTACTATAATGTACGTAAGACGAAAACTACATAACTGTGAATCCGGACCTAAGTCTCTTAAGGGTCCAAATTGTTCATCCATATTCTTCTTTATATCCTCTATCTGTTGAGGTCTGGTATTTGACCCATTTGTTTTCATTATACATCTTGGTGAACTACTATGCTCTTTCTTCCAACTTACCATCACATCAGTGCAGAAGATAATCAATTGTACTTTCCTCTACTAACCTCTAACATTCTGCCATCATATAAACTTGGAGGTGCCAAAATCTAGGGTTTAAAACTGAGATTATTATCTTGAAGCTACCCTCTAGTCTTAGTTTCTTTCTGTATTGTGATATCATGTTCTTTTAAAATTCTCATGTTTGCTGCCTTTTTGCCTAGATGGTCAAGACTTTATCCAGTCCCTAGAGCTGTTATGTCACCTCCTCCCTAGGAATTTTGGAGCTAATCCTCATTTAGACACCTAAGTTGACTTCTATACAGTATTCTAGTTACAGAAGTCAGCTGAATATTGGCACTGTGCATGCTGGCCGATGCATGCTCTGTGTGGAAATTGACTTCTGCAACAGGGACAAGGCCACCCATTATGCATACAAGATACACATGGTGACAAATGCAATCACTCACCCCATGTAGGAGAGCAGGTGGGGGATGGGGTGCATTAAAACTAATATTTCTACATTGCTGTTGTACAACTATTCTTGACATTAGTTATTCATAATCTTTGAACTCATCTACCAAAACTTCATCATTATTATACATCTTATTATAAAATATTCTCTTTTTCTCTCTATAAACTTGAGAAGGGCTTGAGAGATGAAGTGGCCTGGAGTGATAGAGTTAGTGGCTTGTGGAGATGGAGTAAGGAGCCTTATTAAACGGAAAAGGAATGGAGGAAGTTTAGTTGAGGGACGGAGGAGGGAGTCTGGAGAGACAGAGGAGGGACCTAAAGAGACAAATGAAGGGTGGGATGTATCTCCTATTTGGCAGCTTTGAAAGCTATGAGCTTCTCTCTCTCTCTCTCTCTCTCTCTCTCT
>WWET01002311.1:2358-27121 GCA_011038615.1 Limnodynastes dumerilii
ATTGAGTATATATCCTCTCGTGGGTCTTTTGGAATCCATTCACTGGCTTCTATTTGAAGAGACGTTGAATGAAATGTTGAGGTATGCTGTGATTGGTGATTTTATTGTTAATATTTCTGAGATGTTCCAAAGCTATTAGTGTAAAATGCTGTTTGATTTTTACCAACATATCTTTTTAGCTGCAGCCAAATTCTAACAAATATATCATAGACTTAGTCATGCAGTTTATGTATTTTTGAATCTTATAAGTTTTAGTACCTTCAATCTTATTAAAGGTTTTGTTCTTAAGGCAATATTTGCAAATTTCACAAGAAATGCGTGGATAAAAGCCTTTGGGTTTCAAATATTTGCAGATTTAGAAGTAGGAGCCAGAAAACTGGGGATATTTGTGATTTCAGGCTTTTCTGAATTTGATTTCAGGTTTTTGTGGTATTATCTTAGACCAAATAGGATATAAGTTTAAGATCTTCCAGTGTTTCCTGAGAATTTCTTCATTTTTTTATTAACACTATTGAAAGTAGTCACAAAGGGACAATTGCTGATATCTGATATTCTCCTCACATGTGCTTACCTATATTCTGTTAGGTCATTTCTTTCTCTTTCTTGCTCTTTCAATACTTTTATTAATCAGGTCTACTGGATAATGACATTACATATTTTTTTCACCCCCAAATTTGGCTGTGAAACTCAGTCCGTAGTCATTTATCTTAAAACTCTTAACAGAGCCATCAAATTTATTCTGTGTACTAGCCCAAATTAACAAAAAACATTTAATAAGCAAAGTTGCACAGGGATATAGGTATGATCTTGCTCCCAGATTCCCATGTACTATATGTGTTGTGTTTGTACATCCAATTAGATGTCTGTATTATTTAACTCGGGTATAATAACGCTGTACCCGCAGCTAAAAATGACAATCTATTTATCACATGTGCTGATGTAATCCAAACAAGATTTAAAATGCAATTACTTATGTGTTACTCCACATACCCCCTGATGAAGTTACCTACAAACCTTGTAGAGATGGAGCTACATTCTGTCCTCAGCACCTAGCAGAGAGCTGTTACACCTTCCAGGAAGATCCTGTGTATCCTGTGCGTGAGAATAAACCTCTGAATTTCCATAGACAGCTCAGTGATTATTTTTATGCATCTGCTTACAAAATTCCATATGGTACATATGTTCTTAACATTTAACATGTATTTGTTTATAATAAATAAAGGTTGTTACACTATGGAACACACCCTTTGTATTTTTTTTTATATGTATAGAGGAGAACACTGCTACATCTCTATCTATCTATCTACAAAATAATTATCACTCAGCTGCGCTAAAGACCTGCTGCTACTTAGTTCCATGAGAGTTAACCTCCAAAACCAATAAAACAATTTGTACAATGTGGAACCAAGAATGTGCTGGAAAAAATGCTAAGAGCTACTGACATACAGGCTAATGTAAAAAATTAGCTAAAAAATAGAAAAAAACATGGTAAAAGTCCTTATCAGATCTCCACAGTTGGAGATCCACAAATATTTCTCCTTATTTCCTTACCTATTACCTCAGGAAAAATATCACAGAGAAAAAGGGAAACGTTTAGGAAATCATATAAAAACTTTACTACATCAAAAAATATTACACATTTCACCAATAAATAAATAAATCAACATAATAGAACAATGATAAAATACATATAAAGTGCCAAGCGTCACACAGCAATCAATTTGATACTGAGTGCGTAGTAGAAAAGCACTATAGCATACAATCCACAATCCAAAGAAGCAATTCTATACCAGGGTAGATGGAGGAAAGACAGAATCCTCCGGAGCTGCACCAAAACGTCTGGACAAGCTGGATGGTATAGCCTTAGGGAGAAACTGGTACCGATGCTGGCAGGGAATCGACTCGGGTAGTGGTAAACTGAAAACTGCTTGGCAAGTTTCGGGCCTAGCCCTTTTTCAAAGGTGTTTCCAGTGTAACGGAGACTCTGTATTTAAAGATTAGCTCGTCCGGAATGATTGACATTTCTTTTTCACAACCAGGGACTCGTTTTTAAACATAACGTTAACCTGCATGACATAGTTACATAGTTACATAGTAGATGAGGTTGAAAAAAGACAACAGTCCATCAAGTTCAACCTATTTTGGATCTCCTGCGATCCCTATCTTTATATTGGAAGTTAATCCATATAAAGCAACATCAAAACTGTTGCAATCCTAAGATAAATAAATACATACATTTCTACCTTGCTCCACTACTGTCCTTTATTTAAATTAGCGGTCCTGGTAACCCTGAATGTCCTTTTCTGCTAAAAATGTATCTAATCCTTTCTTAAACATATCCAGTGAATCTGCCATCACAACCTTTTCTGGCAGTGAATTCCACATCCTGACTGCCCTTACTGTGAAGAACCCTTTTTTATGCCATATTGTATTTGTTTCCTGCCGAGACAGACATGAATAATGAATGACTTAGTTTTTGCAGACTGGGATATTTTATGAATCAGATAATAAGGGAACGGGGAGGATAGGAAGGAAGGACCGCACAGACTGAAACAATATGATTGTATTACAAACAGATAACCAGACAATGCTGGGAGGGTGCTCCTATACAGATGATCCAAACATATATAGATACAAAAAAAGAAGAAAAAGCGGATCATTTAATAGTGCACACCTACTGTGATATAGAAAATGGTAAATTGTTATGTTCATTCACCCTTTTTAGCTTGATACGCTTTCTGACCATTGATATTTGGATTATACAGATTATTTTACAACATTATTGCAGCGTGTATTATACATATATATTTTTGAATATTTCGCCCTATTTTTTACTTATTTCTATTTCTATTTTATTAAAAGTTAATACTTTATTGGCCCTTGCAGCTGCTGCTTGGCATTGAGCACTATTGCTAAGTCTATTGTCCACAAGCACTCCCAAATCCTTCTCCATTAAAGATTCTCCTAAATTTACCCCGTTTAATTTATAGATTGCATGCTTGTTTTTGATCCCTAAATGCATAATCTTACATTTATCTATGTTAAACCTCATCTTCCATTTGGCTGCCCAATCCTCCAGTTTACTCAAGTCCCTCTGCAAGGACGCTACATCTTGCTCAGATTCTATTACCTTACATAGTTTAGTGTCATCTGCAAAAATGGAAAACTTGCCCTCTAACTGTTAAAAAATGTACAAAATAAAGGAATATAAATAACGGGCAACTGAGAAAAATTTACTAAAAGACCTCCTGATTCACCGAAGACCCAAAATACCTATCCTACTTTTAACCCCTTCTATTCTGATGGCAGATCTTATTCATGAATTTCCATTCTTAATATCATATATTCATAAATAAAATAAATAACATAAAATACATAGGAGATCAGGGTAGAGGTATATTAACTGGGGCCACAGCAGACCGCCGGAAAGCTGACACACTTGATTACACATATAAACAAATTAATTAAATATGCTATAAAGTCCAGGAGAGATCGGAGTAAAGGTACCATTCCCAGAGCCACAACAGACCACCATAAAACAATGTTAGAGTATTAAAAAAAAATTTATACTTTTTAATATTTGTTGCTCCAATACCCTTATATTATAAATTGACCCAGATAAAAAAAAGTGATGTAAATATTAATACCAGCATGAAAACTACACATAAAATAAACATTAATATAATTATTTCCAAGAATACACCAACGACCCTTTTGGATCATTATTCAAGTAATGTGCATTGCCGTATTTGATCTGATATATACTTGGTACTATCTTCTACCTATGTAGCCACCGAACAATATAAATCATCACCGATAAATTGCCAAGAGCCATTCTCCCTATACGGAGTGAGTCCTTGAACATTAGTTTTTAACATAACAAAAGAATGAACATTATATTTAAACAGGATATAATATTAAACAATTCCTTATCATACATAAATATATCTCCATATACATAGACCCCCCTCCCCCTGAGAACTAAAGCCAACTGGCATCCTTGCTCTCTGGGGAAAATGGTTTATCGTATATCTATCGGGAAATAGACGAACCATATGCATAATGCAGGAGTAGGGAATGCATATAATTTCAAACAGATGAATTAACAATCTGTCTATATTTAAAGTACATTTTTCTTTAATACCTATTAACCATATCCCTGACCTTTGAAAATGTGTACCCTAAAAGATGTAAGCTAGACAGTAGAAAAATTCTATAAAAAATCTTGTCAATAGATAGTGAAGTCCATAACTAAACATGGCTAAAAAAGAAAAATATCAGGATGAAAAATGGACATGTGCGCTGAATAAAACCTGGCAACCTCTATTGAAGTGCTAACCCAACATACTGGGTACCAACATACCCATATATAAACCACTTGATAACAACATCAACTTAATACGAATGTGTAAAATCTATACTAAAAAAAGGCATAATGATGAAACTCATAAACTGTGTTCACTGAAGAACTCCTACTACATATGAAACAATATGAGATGCCCTAATTGTACAATAATGATGTGAAATAATAAAGTAAAAATATTATTCATATAAATATAATGTGCATATAAAATACCTATATAGTCTTACATATACAATACCCAAACCAATATAAAAAGATATAAAAAATTATTATCCTAAAAACACTATTCCCTACCTTATCTAAATGGGATAAATTTAAATCTCACCCTAAAGGGATAAATAAACCACTGTGCGTACATGCGATACGTTCCTGAAAGGGCCAAAAAGGTGAACAAATGCTAAATAACAAATAAATAAAAACTTTATAAAATTATATATATATATACCAAAAATAAGGAGGAATATTTGTGGATCCATATGTGGAGGACTTTTTTTTTTTAAAGGACTTTTATCCATATGTTTTTTTCTGTTTAACCTGTATGCCAGATAGATCTATCTATCTATCTATCTATCTATCTATCTATCTATCTATCTATCTATCTATCTATCTTGTTGACCACAACCATCTGAGTAGTCTGACAATTATGGTAAATCTTTATTTAAAGACATGTGTCTAAGGACATTTGGGGATGGGTAAGGGGTAGAGTAGCCCTGGAGGAAGGCAACAAGGGGACTTGTTGGAGGCACAAGTACAATCTCTTCTACGTTCTGGGTCATGGATGGCCACCAGACTGTCCTGAGTAGCTACAAAGTGTTTGGATCACGGTTGAGCTAAGAAACTTCACCATTCAATTCTGATTTTGTTTTCACAATTAAAATTTGCCCTCCCCTTCCTTGCTTCAATGGTACTGTTCAGCTCTACGCTTGCACCTAAATAAATGTTAAATGAAGAAAATAGAAAGTAGGGTCTTATTGTGTTGCACTGGTTCAATCCTTTATAGAAAAATCAACTTTGTCATAAAGAGGAATAGTGCATTATTATTACCTTGTGACAATTGTGGTACTTAAAATGTAACTTTTAAGAATTGTAATCTGTAAAAATAAAGCAACTCCATAAAACCATAGTTTATATATGGACAATTCTGCTGCAAAACAAATCAGCTTAGAAAGTATAAGGATTGCCTTGGGCAATTCCTATAGCTGCATCAATTATGCGGTTAGTTTTTTACAACATTTTAAAAGTGAACAAAAACGCTGAAAAATGTATATGAAAGCCATAGCATTAGTCACAGGAATCACCCCCAAATACTTAGTGATTTTGAATATTATTTCTATGAACATATTATTTACAATAAAATTTGCAATATTTGTATCAGATTGTTAAGTTTTCTACTAATGTTGCCCCTGTGCAGAAAAACATTAAATGTAGAAATTGTATGTACAGTTTATAGAAAACATCAATTACTTAGTTGGTTTCAAACATTGTCCTTGTAAAGCATTTATCATCTCACCACCAGTTTCACACGTGAGCAATCAAAGACAATCAATAAACAGGGGCCAAGAAATGGAAAACAAAACCAAAATCGATAGCATAGATCATTACTTCAGTAGCATAAATAGCTTTCATACACTAAAGGTAATATTGTGATTTGTCAAAACATCAATAGTTGGTTTCAAACATTGTCCTTGTAAAGCATTTATCATCTCACCACCAGTTTCACACGTGAGCAATCAAAGACAATCAATAAACAGGGGCCAAGAAATGGAAAACAAAACAAAAATCGATAGCATAGATCATTACTTCAGTAGCATAAATAGCTTTCATACACTAAAGGTAATCTGCTCCTCAGCGCTCCATAGCCGATATCCAGCGTCCCGGATCTAGATGTAAACAAAGCGGCGACTGGACACACGTGGAGACAGCGGTGGGCTCCTCCCCAACGCGTTTCGTCATACGTTGGATGACTTCATCAGGGGGTGGGGGCTCCTATTCCTAGTCTGTCTTTATATACTGTGTGCTACTCGATGTGATCCTATTCTCAACTGCTCCTTAAAGGAGCCTATACATCACTAATGTTTGACACATATACATATTAAAGACAGTTAAACTTCAAACCGTAAGAACAGATTAATAAAGATCTTACACTCATGATAAAAATTACAACCTGATTGCAATCAGGGGAATATTTTCAGTATAAATCACATTCAATAACATTATCACATAATGATACATTACAGAAACAACAAATTCCACAAAGTGCTATACAATAATTTCTACTTAGGGGATATATAAGTAATAGCATAAGAATAGATCTATACCCCTAGTACTAATACTAAAGTGCTTATTTAGTAAAGAATAAATAAATATAAAATATTTAAAAAGAACTATTTTTAGGAGGAGGTTAAACGATCAAACTAATTATTTATTGTTATTAGAAATTTATTTAAAATCTCACAAAAGTGCTAGTTCACATTTTTTAAAAATTGGGTCTAAATAAATATTTTAACCCTTAAAGAAAAGGAGTAAGTTCGAACCCTTCGTTTAACCCATGTGGCATTAAAGTGTCAAGGGTTATAATCCAGTAAGTTTCTCTTTGCAATAATTTGGTGTCTCTATCTCCACCCCTCACATCTCTGGATACCCACTCAATAGCTTTAACCTTACATCCGTCCATATTAGATCCATGGGCTTGTGTAAAATGTCTAGACAGACTATGATTAGGAAACTGATGTTTTATGTTTCGCAGATGTTCAAGAATCCTTATCTTGAACATCCTCTTGGTCTTGCCTATATAGCGCAGTCCACATCTGCACTCAAACATATACACTACATAAGTGGACAGAAAATTCATATAGTGTTTGATTTTATATTGTTTGTCACCGGCTTTATTCTGAAAGGTCTTCTTTTCAGAATGGCACAAAGAACAAACCTTGCATTTGCTGCAAGGATAAAAGCCGGTGGGTTTAGACAAGAACAAAGGTCCTGTGGATTCTAATGGTTTAAGGAAACTGGGTGCTATAGAGGATTTTAGGTTTTTGGCCTTTTTAAACCTAACTACTGGGTTTGAAGGTAAGATTTGACTTAAGACCGGATCCATTTTCAACACTGGCCAGTGTTTAGTCAAAATCTTTTTAATCTCTCCATTAGCAGTGTTATATTGAGTGGTAAAGGCACAGATTTTATCCTGTTCATTAGTCTTTTTGGGTCGGTATTCAAGTAGGGAAGTCTCTATTTCTGGCCCTAACTAAGCTTGAGTCAATAATTTCTTTAGGGTAATCCCTTTCCACAAACTTATCTATAAAATGGTTGGCTTGCTGGTCGAAGCTGGCTAGATCAGAACAATTCCGTCTCACTCGAACGAATTGTGAGTACGGAATGTTACTGACCCATCGTCTAGAATAGCAACTATCAAACCTAATATAACTATTCGCGTCGGTTTCCTTCATGAATGTATTGGTGATTAGTTTATTGAAGGTTGTTCTAGGGGCTTGGATCATAAGGTCTAGGTATTCTAGACTGTCTCCTCCAAACTTGGCAGTAAAGAGGAGGCCATAGTTATTCAAGTTCAAATTAGCGGCGAAGAGCTCAAACTCTTTTTGTGATCCATTCCAAACGACTATCAAGTCGTCGATATATCGACCATATAAGACAATAGGGGACGGATGGGTGTTGGAATAGATGTGATCTCGCTCCCAGTTTCCCATATACAAATTAGCGAAACTGGGAGCGGTCTGCAGGTAATATACGATCCCCAAAAATAAAATAGTTGCTTTTGAGCACAAAACGTGCACAATGTACCAGAATTTTTTTCTTGGCAAGAGAAATAGTCGATCTCTGCCTAGGACTTCTTCTAATACCTCCAACCCCTTGTCATGGGGTATGGAGGTATACAGGGCCTGTACATCGATAGAACATAATTTATAATCAGAAGCCCATTCCAAATTATCAACCATTTTAAGGACTTGGGTGGAATCTTTAATGTAGGACCTTAGTTCCGGGACATACTTTTTAATGTACCGGTCCACATATTCCGACACCCGTGCCGCGACCGACCCAATCCCCGAGATGATAGGTCATCCTGGGGGATTGAGTCGGTCTTTGTGGACTTTCGGGAGATGATAGAAGGTTGCTACACGGGGCGTTTTATTATTCAAATAAAGAAATTCCTCCTTAGATAGAGATTTAGTTTAGACCCCTTCCTGTAGAAGAGACTCAAGTTCAAGTATAAATAATAATTCCACACGGGTTAAACGAAGGGTTCGAACTTACTCCTTTCCTTTAATGGTTAAAATATTTATTTAGATCAATCTTTAATAATGAGAACTAGCACTTTTTTGGTATTTTAAATAATTCCTTTTTTAATCAGCATTCAATCCCCTTTTTTTAAATAATTATGAACACTTAAATGAAATAAAGAATCAGTTTTTTCAACCTCCCCTTAAAAATAGCACTTTTTAAATATTTTAAATATTTATTATACACTAGTCATGCACTTTAGTAGAAGCAATATGGGTATAGACTTATTTTTATGTCATTACTTATATACCTTTGTAGAGAAGAAATTATTGTTTAGTTCTTCAGTGTATTTTGTTGTTTTTCTAATGTTTCGTTATGTGATAATGTTATCGAATTTGATTCATACTGAAAATATTCCCCTGATTATAATCAGGTTGGAATTTCTATGCATGAGTGTAAGATCTTTATTAATCTGTTTTTATGGTTTGAATTTTAACTGTCTTTAATGTATAGAATGGAGCCCTTCCTTATATTGAAAAAGTGCCCTGATATCTAGGAGTATGCAGAAAAGAAGGAGCAGAATGTACAAATAAAAAGAAAAAATGGGAAGCTGCCGAGATGCCCCTCAGGGAAGCCTCTTACCACCAACACGCGTTTCGCCTGAAAGTGGCTTGTTCACGGTACTCTGAGAAGCCGTGAGAAACTGTACATACAATTTTAACATTGGATGTTTTTCTGCACAGGGGTAACATTAGTAGAAAATTAACCAGCTGATACAATTATTGCAATTTTTATTGTAAATAATAAGTTTATAGAAATAATATTCAAAATCACTAAGTATTTGATGTGATTCCTGTGACAAATGCTAAGGCTTTTATATACATTTTTTCAGCATTTTTTCAGTTTTTAAAATGTTGTAAAAACTCACTGCATAAATGATGCAGCTATAGGAATTGCCCTATATCGATCAAGGCAATCCCTATACTTTCTAAGCTGATATGTTTTGCAGCAGAATTGTCCATATGCAAACTAAAGAAATTCTTTTTAATATTGTCACATATGATTTTATTGAGTTGCTTTATTTTTTATAGATTACAATTATTAAGTTATGTTTTAAGTACCACAATTATCAAAAGGCAATAATAATGTACTCTTCCTCTTTATGATAAAGCTGTGTTTTTCTATAAAGGATTGAACAAGTGCAACACAAAATAAGACCCTACTTTCTCTTTTCTTCATTTAACCTTTGCTAACCTGGGTCGAGTGTAAATATGGGTTTATAGTTTTGATCCTTAGATTTAATCTGTGGATCAGCCACCATGTCGCCAAGGTACACTACAGTGAAACAACACATAATTAAGATAGTCGTGGAAGACCGTTGGCGAATAACCACATATTCGTAATGTCCATATTGAGTATTGAAAGCAGTCCATTCATCCCCCTCATGGATGCGCACAAGTTTGTATAAACTTATATATATTTTAGAATACACTGTAGCTCCTTTCAATTGATCGAAGAGGTCAGATATTGGGGGGTGGGTAGGTATTTTTCAAAGTGATCTTGTTGAGTTTGTGGTAGTAAAAGCTTGGTCTGAGGGAAACATCTTTTTTTTTTTTTTTATCCCCCCCACTTAGAGGAAATTTGCCCCCACCAGGTTTTCCTGCATATATTCCTTCATGGCCTTGGCGTCTAGGTGAGACCGTGAAAACAAATTTCCCTTGGGTAATTTGGTACCTGTAACGAGTTTGATGGCGGTACTGTTATATGGCGATGAGGTGGTAGCGTTCTAGCGGCTTTCTTAGAAAATACATCAACAAAGTCTGCATATGTGCTGGTTGGCCTTCCTCGGCCACAGTGATGCTGTGGACAGGCAACATGAGATAGTAGGCTGAACAATTACTTGCCCATTGGATAATTTCTTTGGTGACCCAGACGTGCAGAGAAACTGTTCTCTTGGTAACCATGCCCCTCCCCGAAGGGGCTGTTCAACAAGGCCACAGGCCATGATGGGGTGTTTAAGGTCCACCAGAGAAACTTCATGGGACAAAACCAGGACTCCATCCAGGAAGTTCCCCGCAGTGTCGCTGTTGATAACAGCTGACAAGTCCTGAAATGTAATTGAATTTAGACAATAAGGGATTTCTTGGAAGAGATAAAGCATCCTTGAAAGTTTGTAAGAGACCAAGGTGGAATTAGCTGTGGATGGCTGGATCATTACATGGACTTTCGGTTGCCCTGCATCTGAACTTTGCTCAGAATTCCTCTTCAGCACTTTGGCCCTGGTAAATGCAGCTTGACCTTGGCAGTAGCAGTATGGCCTGGGTCATCATATAGGAGACCTAAGGCTTTGAAGAAGGCTGTCACTGATTGCCAAGCTGGATGCTCATGCTTTTGGATCTCCCTGGAGGAATGAGATAATGAATCTGCTATTCATTCCCAGACAAGTTTGGTTGGAGTTGAAAGTAGAGAAGGCAGCTATTTTTGAATTGTTAGTATCGGCGGCGGTCTCCTGCGAACTGGTCTGGAAATTCACATTGATATCTTTAATTACTTGTGCAGGACTGACTGCTACAATAAGGGTGTTTATGGCGTTTGCAGTGGATGCATTCCACGCTATACTTCTCCTGTTTAATTTTACAGTCGGGCTAACCTGAGCACAGAATCTAACTAGGAGCCTGATCTTAACTAGAATCCCTAATTATGTGTATAGCCTGGGTTGCTGACTCTTAGCAGGCTGCCTCTGGACGCCACTCCCGACAAGTGTAAGTATATCGACACCTAGAGTTAGGAAAAGGGTGAGAGTAAAAAGTCCTGGGAACAGGAAAGGCAAAGAAGATAATACTCAAAGTGAAAGAAGAAATCACAATAGGAAACTAGTGGCAAGGTGGGAATAAGCCAAGATTGGACAGACAACACGTAACTCGGAGAGGGGCAATTACTCACAGACTCAAAGCTCTGTCATATTCAAAGGTAGGATATACTGAGAGGTAGGACCTAAACACTAAAATAAGGAATACAGAGGAACTGTAGCTGGATAAGAGCCAAGGGACAGAGAGTAAGGATACTCTAGGAGACAAGGCAAGAAACGGGCACTCAATAATTGCTGGATAAATAATTATGATCCACAGAGCTAGATGACAGCCAGGACACCCCAAGGGAAAATGAGTATGCCCCAGTAGTGTACTGTGGTTGGGGCTTCCCACATGACTAATCTGCATGCTGTTCTTCACATGTTTACAATGGTTTGCACAAAGAAAGATTCTGCCAGGGAACATGGCCGTTATAATGGCAAGTACCAATAATAAGCAAATAATATACAAAAATACAGATTTGAGTAGCACTCCAGGCTTTGTAAAATGCATAGAGAAGAAGCGCCACATGCGCTCCTCAATCCATGATAGTTCTGAACCTACAGCTAACTACAGGATGTCATGGTATAACATGTCTGTATAGCTTAAGTAGCATGTCCATTAAAGCTCCAGCATTTCATTGCTTTTGGGAGTTTGAGTGGTAAAGTTTCTAAGGTCTTTAAATTTTGTGTCTGTGTTGCAAACCTTAGTCAGGCACTTTAAAACGCAAAGATTTTTTATCTATGGAAAAATATCATTCAAGACCATACAGAAGTCTATTGTGGCAAGCATTCTAAGAATTAACGATACAGTATAACAATTGCCTCACAATAAAACAGTGAAAATGTTGAGATGATCAATTGGAATACTCAAGATGAGAGAGAAAGGGAAATAATAGCGGTAGAGGACAACAGGGATAGAGGGGGGGGGGGGAGCCAGGGCAGTTGACACCCTCCTAATGCACCTGGGTAATGCCACTAGGGCATGTATCCCGGTTCATTGGCAGTCTACCGTAGTTCTAACGATAGAATGGTATGAGAATGGTAAGAGAATGATATCATCCTCTCAGCAACCAATAAATTCCACGATTACCTTTCTACATGGGCCTCCTGGATCTAATACTCACATTACTTTGCAACCTCTAGTAACATAGGGCTGGATCCAGACTTAAGTGCTTGAAATTAGTTACTCCTGGGTTAAACCATGTTGATTGCAGGGGAGTCATATTTCATCTGTTGCAGTATTAGAGTTGAGAGGTGGTGTTTCTTATCCCAAGTCTAAATAACAGTGTGATAGTAAAGCTGGTCAGTATCTGTGTGCAGTAAGCAATTCAAAGATATATCCCTGCATACAAAGAATACAATTAATTTGCCTCCCCCCTGCAATCAACATGGTTTAGCCCAGGAGTAACTAATTTCAAGCACTTAAGTCTGGATCCAGCCCTATGTTACTAGAGGTTGCAAAGTAATGTGAGTATTAGATCCAGGAGGCCCATGTAGAAAGGTAATCGTGGAATTTATTGGTTGCTGAGAGGATGATATCATTCTCTTACCATTCTCATACCATTCTATCGTTAGAACTACGGTAGACTGCCAATGAACCGGGATACATGCCCTAGTGGCATTACCCAGGTGCATTAGGAGGGTGTGCCGGAAGGTGTTCTGTAAGCCTGGAGGTAAAGAAAGGACCCAAAACTTGGGGTTCGATGGGGTGTCCGGACGTACAACTTTTCCGGGAGATCTGGATCACACTGTCCCAGAATTGGGAGAGTTTGGAACAGTCCCACCATATGTGCGCCATCGAACCTGTAGCCTGATTACAATGCCAGCATGAGGCAGGTACTTGTGGCAAAAAAGAATGCAGTAGAGTCCTGTACCAACAGGTCTGGATTTTTATTTGATTCTCAATAACCAAGAGGTTACGGGAGCAGGCCTGTGTGGTTTGGAAAATATTTTGCCAATCCTACTCTGATGGAGGGTCTATAAGATCATGTTGCCGTGCATGGATATATCTGGGTAGACCTGTAAATTGGGAGGAAAGTAAACTTTTATAGAGATTAGGTGTTGTGGGGTGGGGGTGTGGTGAACTGGAAGCAATTGTTTCGAAGGATGTGGTTACCCTTTTGAAATGAATGGGGAATGGGCATCAAGAAAGAAAATGGTGTAATTGGTTGTAGGCCCACCTCTCAGAGGGGGATACGGAGTATTTGGATTTTAGATCTTGGAAGGATATCAGACTCCCATTGTAGAGGATATGATGTACTCTAGTAATACCTGTCTCAGACCAAGCCGGGAGGGATTGCAAACTGGGGGCGAAGTCTGAATTATAGGTTAGCGGTGTGATGGGTGAACGCTGAGAGGAGAGGACACCCTTCCTTCATACCCTTTTCCAGATGACCAGAGTGGGGGTTATAGTTGGGTGAACAACCGGGGGGAATTAGGGAAGCCAAAGCACAAGTTGCAACAGTGTCTGTCGAGTGCGACCCACTGTGTTGTGGGGTTGGGGTTGACCAATCTAGGATCCTCTGAAGGAGGGACGCTGTATAGTATGTAGAGAGGCTGGGGGCCTACAGATCTCCCTGCTGTTTAGGATGGAACAGGACATCCTTGTGACATCTTGGTCTGCCCCTCCCTAAATACAGGCCCGTATTCACCCCCCCGGATGTATTGCGCATACGTTCATAATTTACCGATAATAGCTACTACGCATGCGCATACTATTTATCTACGCATCGTTTAATTACGTAGATTGTGTATATGCGGTCATAAAGACCGCATATGCGCAATCTAAAGGGGAGAGCAGGCAGCCCTGCCACGTGTCGTTACTAATGTTAACTGGCTCATAAATAATATTATTGAGGCAGAGTTTCACTGAGGGGGTTGTGTATAGTGCCATGATCTTATCAAAGAAGGGGAGACCCAGGCCCAGGTGTTCCAGCACTCCCTGCATAAAGTCCCAGGCCATCCGATCAAATGCCTTTTTGGCATCCATCAATAGGGGTACCAGGGGTAATTTACGGGACGTGGCCAGGTGGATTAAATTAACAGCTTTTGTAGTATTGTCCCTGGCCTCAAGTCCTTGGATTAAACCCACTTGGTTGTTATGTACAATTTCTGGTAGGAAACTCTGAAGCCTGTTGGCTAAAAGTTTGGCGAATAGTTTGAGGTCAGTGTTAAGCAGGGAGATAGGACGGTAGCAAATTGTGCGCTTCCAATGACTATTTTTTAGAAAGGCATGGTTGCAGAGACTGCATTAAATGCTTGCAAGAGGACAGGGAGGAGAGATGGCTTAAAGGCCTTGTAGAAAATAGCAAAGAAGCCGTCCGGGCCCGGACTCTTGCCCGATGGCGAGGCCTTGACATCCACCTCCAGTTCCGAAAAGGGGCATTGAGTGCCTCCACCCTCTTCCTGCAAGAGTTGGGGATATTTGCATTTTTGTAGGTAGTTAGGGTTTTGCGCAGAAGGGGGTCAAGATTGGGATACTGTGATTTCAGGTGTATAGGCCAGAGTAGTAGCGGTGAAAGGACTGCACAATGTCCTTGTCCGAGTCTTTTTGCCCTCGGTGGTCAGTTACATGTTGAATAAATGTAAGGGAACGCTGTGCTCTGAGAGCCCTAGCGAGCATTTTTCCTAGTTTATTGCCCCACTGAAACTGATATCTGCACTTTCAATATGCTAGGCTGATCTAACAATTTGTTGAGGGCCGTTCTGGTCTGGGTAAGTTCACAAAGGACGGTCGGGAAAAGGTGTGCTTATGTTGTGTTTCAAGGTCAGTGATTTTGGCTAGTAGTTGGAGTCTCCTTTTGTTTTTTGAGGTAGGAGCCCAGCTGGATGCGACTCCCCCGGATCACACTTCCCAGAGTATAACTGGGGAAGTATCATCAATATTATTATGCTTAAGGTAATCCGCAAGGTTCTCCTCCAGCTGGGCTTTGCAGTAAGGGTCCTGTAGAAGACGTTCAATAAACCGCCAGGACCATTCTGTGGGGGGAGAGTTAGGAAGGGTCAGGATGACAAAGAGGGGCGAGTGATTGGACCACGTCATCGGCCCGATAGTAGCGTCAGGATAAAGATGAGCATGATATATTAGGAAAAGTAATCTATCCTTGTGTATGAATCATATGTATTGAGTAATATGTGTAGTCTCTATCTTCTGGGTGGAGAAATCTCCAGGCGTTAATGAGTTGAGTCATGCAGTAAGCACTTTATCCGTCTCTGAGCTTTAAGGGGGTGCCTTCCTACTGCATGTGACGAGTCAAGATAGGGGTCAAGTGTCCAATTTAAGTTCCCACCAAGGATACCTGTTCCCTTTCTCAGCCTCCACCTGATCCAGAATTTTAGTCATGAAAGGGAGTTGGCCTGTGTTGGGGGTGTAAACATTGACAAATTTAAAAGAATGATGTGGCATTTGCCTTTAACTAGGATACCCCTGCCAGCCCCTAATTTTTCTGCTGTGGTGTCCGAGAGAGTAAACCACTGTGAGAAGAGAGCAGCCTCTTTCGATTTACCGTCTGAATTGTGATTAAAGAAAGATGGGGTAACATTTACCTATGAGGGATGGAGTTGTGCCCTCCATAAAGTGGGTTTCTTGGATGAATGCCACGTCCAGCCTCCCTGCATGAAGTGTGTGAAACAGCTTGGAGCATCTCTCTGGGTTGTTAATGCCTCTTAAATTCAGGGAGAGGATTGTAAACTTATCTGAAGGTGCTGCCATCTGGATGATAGAGGGGTTGAGGGGTACGCTCTTGTAACACCAGTGCAACTTCAGGAACCGTCGCTGTTGATAGGGGTTCGCCATTGCTATTCTGGGTTGGGGAAGGGGGGGGAAGGGAAAGAAAGAAAAGAGAAAAAGGGCATGGAAGAACAAACAATGAATTCAGCATACAGAGACAATTTATAGCAATTGAAAACAATAGCCTAAAAGAGGCCACAAAGTGGGATTCCACATCTAAGGACATGGTGATACACACAAACACCATGCACAAAAGTGTAAGATCGAGAACAGTATCAGGGGTACTAGGGGGATCCAACTTTTAGAAAACAGGTAACTAATAAACATAGAGATTAAATTTAAAGCATAACGCCAAAATATCAACATAACATGTACAAAATGACGATGGATGGTCTGGTGAAAATACTGCACACTGTAAGAACAGATATCTAGTTAGTCATGTCTTTACACTACAGACTAACAGCCTCTAGGAATCATGTGACTGGAATAGAGCTAAAGGAACTAAGCATAGTAAGAAGGCCAGGCACACGTTATAACGATCTTCCTGAAATGAGTATTGGAAAGGGTATGGCTTCAGGTGTGTGTCTGGCTCAAAACAAAATTGTTGGAGGTATTGGCTCTTAGTTTTTGGTGCTTTTGTTGACGCTGGTAAAGCTATTCTCGGGAGACAAAGATCTTTGCAGACCTTCCGGGTCACGAAGTACGGCATTTTTACCGTTGTAGGTCACCTGGATATTGAGGGGAAAACCCCACTGGAATTTGATTTTTTGATATCTCAGCTCTTCCGTGAGAGGCTTGAGAAGGCGACACTGTTGAAGCGTGTGCCAGGATAAGTCTTGAAAGATCTGGATGGGCGATCCATCTAATCTAAGTTTGTACATCTATAAGCTTTTTCTGTGATATCTTCCTTAACCTGATAATAGTGAAGACGATAGACAATATCTCGGGGTCTGTCAGGTTAGAGCGATTTGGGTTCCCAGGAGCTCGTTAAAAATCTTAATGAGGATGTCTACAATACCCTCAGGAGGACCGTCTTCAGGGATGATGTGTATCCTAAGATTGTTCCGGCGGCCTCTGTTATTGAGGTCTTACAGTCTATGCTGTAAGTCCCTCATTTCTCTGTCTTGGACATCCATCCTCCCCTGGATTTTAGCGTTGTCATCACCAGTGGCCTCCAGCAAGGAGATTCTCTCACCCAATTGGGACACATCTGTTTGGATGTTAGGCTTCTACAGATTCTAGTTAGGCTTTTACAGATTAGGCTTTTACAGATTCTTTGACATTAAGGCTTTTACAGATTCTTTGAGGTGATGCTCAACGTCTTGGAGGTTCTGCTTAGTGGGAATGGATTTAAGGCGTTTTAAAATCTCGTTGAACTCTGAATGTGAGACCACAGGGGGAGCGGAGCCAGTTTGTAGATTACCGTTGTCCAGAGGTGTGGCTGGTTGAGGGAGATGTTACATCATGTTGGTTTATGGAATTTGGGACTGTAGGTGACGTGGAGCTAGAAATTTTAGAAGATCTGATTGGGGAATTTGGGCTTTTGTAGATTTAGCGGTTTTCCTTGGTGTCCCTTTTCCAGACTTCTCCATGGATTTACTATGGAATGGAAAAAATATTGATACTGTCTAGCGATGTTTATTGCATTGTAACAGTTGGAATCCCGTTCCCCCTTAAATATTAACAAGGTACATGTAGATCACATAATGGAGACCTCAATCAGCCCCCTGAGAGGAGGGGGTGTCCAAATTTCAAGGTGTCCAGTGAAGCTGTTGGGGGAAGATTTCTCCAAGCAGGGATTTAGTGATTTAGGTGACTGAGAGGAGAAAGATCCAGGGTTTAGTCTAAGGTGCAAGCACCGGAGGGCAGAAGTGCAAGGGACACAGAACATGCAGTTTGGAACACTATGGCATTAGGTTGGCTAAAAGATCAGAGGAACTACCCCCGTGAGTCTACTACTAAGAGGATCCAAGCGGTTGTTTTTACAGGTGTGTAAGATTCCTTGCTTCCCAGAGAGGACACAGATGCTGCCACAATTAAGATACAGTGAGGTGCAGTATGGTGAGTGGCCAGAAGATGGAGCTTTTGCACTACAAATGTCTTGTACAGAACTGAGATTGGGGTTACACAGCAAGTGTTTAGGAGTAATCCTAAAGGGGCAGCCACTGTAGTGTTATAAAGATCAGCCCATGATGTGAACAAAATCTATAAGGCAAAGGGTGCACTGTCCTGGCAAGGAAGAAACCCCCCAAAATAGAACCTCTGAATCCAGTTTTGCTAGAAATACTGCAGCAAAGGCAGGGGTGGAGGTGATGAGGTACTTGATCCTCAACAGAGGTGTGGGTAGTGGTGGTCTCGAGGGACCACTGCCGGGTCCAAGGTGATGATGTTGGCGCTGGAGTTGAAGTAGCACCTCCCAAAGGAAGCACCTCCAATATAATAGATGCCGGACCCACAACTTCCAAGCAGGCTGTTTGGTGAGAGGGGAGATCAGAGTTTGACAGGGGTGGATCGGAGCCTGCACAGCTCTTCTAGTGTGGTGTTGAAGCAGGAGCACTCTTGCAGCAACAACCGGGTTGATGGTGAGTGAAGCAGGCTGCAGACAGAAGCAGGAGACAAAGCAGATGGGAGTGAACGCTGGCCCTGCAGACCTCGTGGGAGGAAAACGGCGGCCGTTTCCCGGGTCACCTGATTTCAGCTGGCAGTGGTAGCCCGGATAGGAGGAGTATCTGGAGTAAGAATCCATGAGCTGATGAGTAGACTCATTGTGCCCCCCTTTGCAGCCCTCACTCAGGGAGCCCCACTGAGGTATAGTGGCGAGACAAGCGGTGGTCTCATTCCAGACTCTGGGAGGGTAGGGTGGGCACAGGATGCAGCTAGCCGCTAGGGAAAGGCTAGGAACCCCCCAAAAGGCAGGTTAATGGTGTGGTATTGAAGGAGCTTTGCAGTGGCGTGTCTGCTCTCTCCAGCCGCCAGACCACACCCCAGTTGTCTATATTTAGATATCGGTGTCTAGTTATATAATACTGTGAAAAAGTTTTAGGCAGGTGTGGGGAAAAATAACTGTCTCGCAAATCTCACCGCAGGGGCACTAATTCCCCTGACATGTTATCTTCTGAAAAGTTCTTGTAAATACTCTTTTTACAGTGAGTTCTGTCTTCCCAAACACTGACACAAGGTATAGACTTTTAAAACAGAAACTAGGAGAAAAACTGAAACATTTTCTACTTTGAACTATTCCAAGATTGTAATTTTTTATTCTTTTAGAAATATAAATTTGGCATGTGGTATGAATAGACTATTCTATATGAGTGAAATAGCTCCTCAAAGACCATTCCCCCTTCCTCCCTTCCACAGATGGTTAATGGTGGAGTTCTTTTTATTAGAGTCAACTTTAATATAAGCTATATCAAATTGGGCCAGTGCGTGAATATTAGGGCAGAGCCATGCTTGTGAAGTGTTCTCTCTCCATTGTCTCTGCAACTTGTGGGAGAAAAATTAATGCTAAGAGTTTTCTACTGGTGTGATCTTAATTGCAAATGTGGTATGGTATTTGTATATTCTCTGATGGTTTTTATTTTTGTCATTTAGAAGATAACCATCTGAAATATGTCAGAGATTCTCCACGAGCTGTTGTGTGCTTCTGAGAAAGCTGCATGTATTGCCAGAGCATGCCGACAGGAACAATCCCTTTTTCAACTTTTAATTGAAGAAAAGAAAGATGATCAAAAGAATAAAAAGTTTCTAATGGATTTCAAAACTCTAGCTGATGTGTTAGTGCAAGAAGTGATAAAACATGATCTTGGAAAAAAGGTGAGGAAACAAAAGATATGTTGTCTAGAGAACATAAACTAATACCGCTTGTCAGCCCATTTAAATTACAACATTATATCATATGAGGAATGATTTTGCAACATCTGTCACCAATGCTATATTGAGCTTTTGACTTTTTAAACCTCATGGGCATCATTTGGCAATAAACTACAGTTTTCTCACTCTTGATTATTTCCCCAGTTTACCTAGAATCATCCATCATATTGTTTACCCATTGTTTTGTGTCTACCATTTTATGTCTTTGTGTTATTTGCAAAAAGGCATACTTCCCACTTGATTCCATGTGTATTGACCCCAATAAAGGTATTAAATAGCACTGGTCCAAGTACAGATCCCTGGGGAACTCCACTGGTAAACTTTCAATCCCCAAAAGAGATTTAATTTAGTATAATCCTCTGTGTGTCCTTGTAACCAAGATCGCATCCATGCAAACTACCATTGATTGCAATCTCAACTTTAACTATCTGCTATGTGTAGTGCTAACCCTTCCACCTTGGTATTTTGTAAGTTACCTGATATTAGATACCTGATTGTATATGTATATATATATGTGTGTGTGTGTGTGTGTGTATATATATATATATATAACAATGCAATTTAATGGAGTTAGAATGATAACCAAAAACCATTCATTGATTTTAATTTAGTGATCTTTCTTATACAATAAGGTATACAGAGACGTCTTGTCTGTAACTATTTATGGTTAAAAAAAATACAAAAATAAAAAAAGGACCTTGACAGTCCCTCGTTATAACTATTGTATGGAACTAAGTTCTGTGCAATAGGAGTTACATGTGTAAAATGCACGTATATTCTAGAGGGCACATTCACCCTCTCCTCAAAACACCCCACTTACTCACTTTGCGTACGTGACGAATGCAGGTATGGATTTGGCCCTTAGTGTTAAATAGGATTTTCTTTTCTTTTTACTGTTTTGCCGACTGCCGCTTAGTGAGACCTGGTGCTGCGGCCACTTATGGCAGCCAAGGGGGAAAGTGCATAGCCTGATGGTTTCTGCTTTCACTCCCTGGATCCCTTGAAGGTATGGACCCTTAATCCAGTGGTCTAGGGTGAAAAACGGTGTTCTTTTAGTTTCCAGGCTGCCTTTGATATGCTGGCAAAATGATCACCACCAACTGTTCCATATGTCCTGCTGCATTGTGTTTGGGGACAGTGGAGGTGGCATTCCCCTGTCTCTTGGCTGGCAGAATTAGGATCTTGACACCCCCCCCCCCTCCATTGTGAGCTGGGGCACCAGAACTGAGAAAAGGGAGGGGAGCCTACTCTAGAACAATAATCTTTTCTATGGGAGTTAAAGAAAATGGGACCTTTCCTTTTATCTGCCCTCCGATTTCCTTTACCAGAAGAAGGATTCTGGCTGCCTAGAAAAAATTGACAGTTGATCTGAGTTAAATGGCTGGAACAGGTAGAGGTTGGACCTTTCATGTTATCTGCCTTCCAGGTCTATGCACCTTTACTGTTCCCCCATTCCATACACATTCTTATTGTGGTTGTGTTTTCCTCGTGTCTTTGTTGTTTCATTATTTTCTACTATTAATATAAATAAAATTGTCTGTAGAGGACAAACCTGCTTGGTTTGGCAAACGGGAAGACTTTTTCCCTTGTTTATCTAGTGCCTGGGATATTTTCTATTTCTGCACAAATTTTAGAATTTTATGTATTTATAATTAACAAACATTATACATTTTCCTGTGGGGAGGGTTAGGGTTAGAATTAGGGAAAGGAGTGGGGGGACTTTTTTTACTTACATTTCAGAGCACCAAAAGCTCGGTGCTCCGTGGATCGATAGCTATGCCTCTAAGCATATGCAATAGAAATCCCAGCCAGTTCGAAACTGACTGGGAGAGAAGGGCCCTATTGCAATAAGGCTGTTCTAAGCGGGGACCCACACCCCTGCAGGTGTGTCTGTGGTGGGGTTACCATTATTGATGATGGGTGACTGTGGTGGGGTGTAGTTACTGATGACCGGTGAAGGTGTTGTTATTGATTTAAAAAAATTGGTGGGGTATTGGTGTCTGCGCTTAGGATCACTATACCTTCCCTCTGGTTCCCCAAAGTCCTCTTTAAGTGTCCAGAAACAAGTCCTTAATGTTCGAAGATGATCCTTGATGTTCTTCTGACTTTCACCCTTGGTTTTTCTTCTTCTTTCTATTTCAGATGCTCCGGTCCGCTCGAGAAAACAAAAACTTGGTGTGATAACGTTTCCAATCAGGTGGGTACCACTTCACAAAAAATGCCTACTCACATTAATTCTATCTTGTTTTCTTTCCTTATTTTAGACCGTGCTTTCTCTTTCTTTGTAGATGATATATCTGGATTTTCTCCTTATCTTTAGATGGTCACCTTCCCCCACTCTCCATATATCAAGAAAGGAAGGAAGGAGAATCCTTGTGTAATACCTCACAGGTAAATATAAGTTCCACCTTAAGTACTACTAACACTATTTCTCTCTTGGATCAAATGCCTGTAATGTTTACACCCCGTCACAGAACTCCACCTGTATCCGCCCGTGGACCGTATTATCCTACTTTTACCTCTCCTCTGACTTTCTTAAAGACACAACAGCACACCACTCCTTGCATAGAAACAACCAACACACCCACCCTTAACAGAAAAGGGGTACTCACATTTACCCCCTTAGGGTTTTGCAGGGTATGTGTATGTGTGGACTGGATTCCTGGTATGGTTGTTTTGTGGTCCCTGTCTTTTTCCTGTTCAGGAGGTGTTCCTTGGGAGTTCCTTAAGAATAAAACACACACCTCTCCTTGTGCGATATCGGCAGCAACAAATAATAAGGTAAGTAAAATGCTACTCACAGTGAGCCCCTCTTGGGGTTATGCCTCTCATACAATTTATTTGTTTCACCTCCCGAATGAAATGCAGAGAGTTCCCAGAAAAAAAACTTTTATTTAAAACAACTAAATCCGTTAAAAAACAACAACAACCTTCTGAACATACGTTTAGCATGTGGGATCCTGTTTTCTTCCCCCTCTATAGATAAAGGAACTTCCCCTACCCCCTACACCCAGATTAGGAATCACCTGCCATTCTTCTCCCAGATAATCTGCTCCCTCTCTCTCTCCCTCTCCGAAAGTGTTTTCCCTATAAGGGCCCTTTTTTGGGATCAACACCGGTAGATTGAGGAGTTCATTAACATCTTTGATGACAGCGGGACCCGGGGGATTTTGTAGGGGTAGGGGAAGTTCCTTTATCTATAGAGGGGGAAGAAAACAGGATCCCACGTGCTAAACGTATGTTCAGAAGGTTGTTGTTGTTTTTTAACGGATATAGTTGTTTTAAATAAAACATTTTTTTCTGGGAAATCTCTGCATTTCATTCGGGAGGTGAAACAAAGAAATTGTATTAGAGGCATAACCCCAAGAGGGGCTCACTGTGAGTAGCATTTTACTTATCTTATTATTTGTTGCTGCCGATATCGCACAAGGAGAGGTGTGTGTTTTATTCCTAAGGAACTCCTCCTGAACAGGAAACAGACCGGGACCACAACATAACCATACCAGAAATCTAGTCCACAGACACATATACCCTGCAAAACCCTAAGGGGGGTAAATGTGAGTACCCCTTTTCGGTTAAGGGTGGGTGTGTTGGTTGTTTCTACGCAAGGAGTGGTGTGCTGTCGTGTGTCTAAGAAAGTCAGACGAGAGGTAAAAGAAGGATAATACGGTCCACGGGCGGATACAGGTGGAGTTCGGTGACGGGGTGTAAACATTACCGGCATTTGATCCAAGAGAGAAATAGTGTAAGTAGTACTTAAGTTGGAACTTATACTTACCTGTGAGGTATTACACAAGGATTCTCCTTCCTTCCTTTCTTGATATATGGAGAGTGGGGGAAGGTGACCATCTAAAGATAAGGAGAAAAATCCAGATGTATCATCTACAAAGAAAGAGAGAGCATGGTCTAAAATAAGGAAAGAAAACAAAATAGAATAAATGTGAGTAGGCCTTTTTTGTGAAGTGGTACCCACCTGATTGGAAACGTTATCACACCAAGTTTTTGTTTTCTCTATTTTTCCGAGTGGACCGGAGCATCTGAATAGAAAGAAGAAGAAAAACCAAGGGTGAAAGTCAGAAGAACATCAAGGATCATCTTTGAACATTAAGGACTTGTTTCTGGACACTTAAAGAGGACTTTGGGGAACCAGAGGGAAGGTATAGTGATCCTAAGCGCAGACACCAATACCCCACTGATTTTTTAACTCCGTGGAATTATTTGACACTCTCTGTAGTGGGGAGTGCCAACGGTACGACATTGGGGGTATAGAAGGTTTATACCTCGAGTGGTATTGGAGCTGCAGCTGGGAAGAAGCGTAGTTCAATCGGCTTTGATATCATTATTGTGTTATTAGTGATAACAGGTGACTGTGTATTTGGGGGTGTTATAGGTGACAGGTGGGGGTGTTATTATTGATTACTGGTGACTGTGTGTGTGTGGGGGTGTTATTATTTATAACAGGTGACTGTGTGGGTGTTATTATTGCTGACAGGTGACTGTGCAGTGTGGGTGTTATTATTGACAGGTGACTGTGTGTGGGGGGTGTTATTATTGATGACAGGTGACTGTGTTTGGGGTGTTATTATTGATGACAGGTGGCTGTGTTTGGGGAAATTATTGATAGGTGGTTGTGTTGGGGGTGTTATTGATGACAGATGACTGTGTTGGGGGTTGTTGTTGTTAATGACAGGTGGCTGTGTTGGGGGGGGTATTT
>WWET01002311.1:41862-76230 GCA_011038615.1 Limnodynastes dumerilii
CGACCATAAGCACACAGCCAAGATGTCAAAGGAGTGGCTTCAGGACAGCTCTGTGAATATCATTGAGTGGCCCAGCCAAAGCCCAGACGTGAATCCGATTGAGCATCTCTGTAGAGATCTGAAAATGTCTGCGCACCAACGCTTCCTATTCAACCTGATGGAGCTGGAGAGGTGCTGCACAGAGGAATGGGCGAAACTGCCCAAAGATAGGTGTGCAAAGCTTGTGGCATCATATTCAAAAAGACTTGAGGCTGTAATATCTGCCAAAGGTGCATAAACAAAGTATTCAGCAAAGGCTGTGAATACTTGTGCACATGTGATTTCTTTGTTTTTTGATAAATTTGCAAAAATCTCCCAAAAACTTTTTCACGTTGTCATTGTGTGTAGAATTTTTAGGGAAAAAATATGTGGAAAAGTGAAGCGCTGTGAATACTTTCCATATGCACTGGATATGTGTATTAATGTGTACTGTCAGGGGGTGTATGTTTGAGGTATAGTGTATGAGGGTGTGTGTGTTATGATGTGTAATGTAAGAGGGTGTATGTGGGGGGTGTATGCGTTGTGTATGTGTTATTATAAAATAAAAAATAGTAAAAATAAATTAATCTTACCTGACTCTTCTGTGTCCCTGTCATGTCCAGTCCAGTCCATGGTGTGTGCACTCTGTGTCACACTGTAAGACAGGCAGCAGCGTCTTTAAAGACTGTATTGCTAATGCCCATGTGGTTTAGTGTAAGGGTGTGTAATGTTGGGAGGTGTATGTGTGGGGTGTAGTGTAAGAAGATGTATGCATGGTTATGATGTGTAGTGTGGGGGGTGTAGTGTTAGGGGGTGTATGTGCAAGGTGTAGTGTAAGGGGGTATATGTGTGAGGTGAAATGTAAGTAGATGTATGTGTGAGGTGAAATGTAAGGGGATGTGTGAGGGGGTGTATGTGTGGTTATGAAGTGTAGTGTAAGGGGGTGTATGAGTGTTTATGATGTGTAATGGGGTGTATGTGCAGGGTGTAGTGTAAGGGGATGTATAAGGGGGGGGTGTAGTGTAAGGAGGTGCATGTGCAAGGTGTGCTGTAAGGGGGTGTATGTGTGGGGTGTAGTGTAAGGGGGTGTATGTGTTCTGTGTAATGTGAAAGGGTGTGTGCGTTTATGATGTGTAGTGTAACAAGGTGTATGTGTGATTATGATGTGTAGTATAAGGGGTGTATTATAAGGGAGTGTATTGTAAGGAGGTGTATGTGTGGGGTGTAGTATAAGGGGGGGGTTTATGTGTGGGGTGTATGTGTGTAGTGTAAGTGAAATGTGTTATTAAAAAATGAAAATAGTAAAAATGATCTTGCCTGAGTCTCCTGTGTCAGAGTCAAGTCCAGTCAAGGCCATGCTGTGTGCACCCTGTGACACACACTAGGGGCCAGATTCATTAAAAACGATTTTGGGCTGCGATTTCACATCACAGACCATCGCGGCGATATTGCTGCAATTTTTTATTTTTTTTTAAAATTCCGAATTCATTAAAACGCGATTTGCTCGCGATTTTTGCAATCTCAGGCGATGTTCTGCGATTTTTAAAGGGCTAAATCGCTGTGATTTTCTTGGGAGCGGAAGTGGAGTGCCCGGTGCGCCCGATCCATGATGAGCATGTCGTCTGGGATAGAAGGGGCAAGATGTCGGAAAAGACGGAGGAGGAAGTCGTCTAATTGAGGGCCTTCGTAGGACTCAGGGATGTTGCGAATTCGGAGATTGTTGCGACGATTCCGATTTTCTGCGTCCTCTTGTTTATCTGCCAATAGGAAGATGTCACTACGGAGCTGGGCTAGCTCTTGCCCTACAGCGTCTTGCGTGCTGAATAAGCTGTCCTGGGACTGTTCCAGGGAATCCACCCGGGAGCCGATGTCTGTGATTTCCTTACGGAGGTCCGCCACAGCTTTATTTACTTCCTCTGTGATAGTTTGTTTGACACTCCGCACTTCTGCAATGATAGCAGCGATATCGGCTTTCGTGGAAGGGGCTCCAGGATCTTCAGTATCCGAGTCATCGTCAGGGAGACTGCGTGTTGGCGAAGGTGGTGGCATGCTAGCAGAGGAGCTAGGCTTCTTAACAAATTTTAGCAGGCCTTGGGCACTGTGACGTTTGCCGTTGCGACGCATTGTCTGCAGCTCCTCAGAGCGCCACTAGTGGCGAGATGCAGTTGGGCTTCTACGCTAGGGTGGGCTCCACTTCGGTCACCGGTGGGGATAGGTTCTCACAGCTCCATAGTGTGAGCTCAGAGACAGGTAGAAATAGAGGGGGGAATGGTAGGTTGTCGCCCCACTGCAGCACCTCTTCAGGTCATCTTGGGTTGAAAGTGGGTGTTGGAGTAGAAGGGAACAGAGAGCAGGAGGAGGGGGGAGGTGAGGATGGAGCCGGATCTATAGACCCAGGTGGCAGAGGTATCTGTGCTGTGACAGGTGGTAGGGAGTGGTGGGTGAGGAGGAGGCCCTCCAGGCGTGTGGAAGGATGACCCCTGGCACCCCTGTCCGTGGGGAATAGTAATAGAGCCCCTCTATGTGAAAAAGCACCGCAGGGTTCAGTCCTGGACTGTGTAGAAGGGGCTCTGAGAGCTGCTGTGAGGTGTAGGGGGAACTGTCCAGCTGAGCAGCACCGTCAGGGGGGGTGTATGATGAGGTCTGTCGTGGCCTATGCCCTCAATTACCTCCTGCCTGCTCCCTAGGTGAGTTTCCAGCTTTCCTTGGGAAGCTGAGAGAAGAGGCCTCAGGATATGGGCTCTGGAACCTGGTCCTCGGCAATATCGGTGAGGCAGGGGACGCTGCTGCCGACATGCAGAGGCTGTGAGCGCTTCCAAGATGGCGCCCGCAGATTACTCCGCCGAGACTCCCCCGCGGCTGCTCCGGGCCTCAGAGCGTGGGTGCCACAGTACTCGGCAGCAGGTCCGGTCCGGATGAAGGCACCACCCAGGGGACTCCACTGGGGCCCGTGGAGACAGAAGGCCCGAGGGCCCGGCCGGGCCGTGGCAAGGTAAGCCCAACTGTCCTGGGGAGCCCCGGACCGCCGCTAGGATGGAGTGCGGGGGCTAGTCCGGGCTCTATCCGACACCAAAGGCTCCGGGGTTCGGCAGTGGCAGAGTGGTGTCCCTGAAACCCCCGAAAAAAGGGTCAAAGGGCCTTATTCATTAAGGATGATATTTTTCATAAAAATCGCAACGCGGGGCATCGCGGGCGATGGCGGTGATTTCCCTGCAAATTTTTTTTTTTGGCCCGAATTCACTAAGCTGCGATTTTTTACAAACACACGCGATGCCCCGCGATGCATTTAGGGCTTAATCGCAGTGATTTTAATGAAAAAATCACCGCGATTATCCCTTTAACTAATGGTGGCATATCGCGTGTATTAAAAAAATCCTAAATTCTGCATGTGTGCAACGTGCAGGCATGCTGTAGTCATTGAATTACAAGGATCAGCAAAGGTGATCCTTGTAATTCTATGTTTACAGCATGTCTACACATTGCAGACATGCAGACCTGCGTGTCCTGTGTGTGTAAAAAAAAAAAAAAAAATTATACAAATACATTAACCCTTTACAAAATCTAATAAAGTGTTACATATGTACAAAAAATAATAAACCTAGCTAACATTACCCCCTACGTGTATGCACTTACCTTAGGAGGTCATCTCTCCTAATCTCAGTGTATAAAACAAAGTGGTACATGTGTATAATAATATTAAAAAAAATGTAAAACTCACCATTAGCTGTCCGCATCTTGGGAGCCTTCAATTTTCCTTTCTCTGAAGTCTTTTTCTTTATTCTTTCTTCATTCGATGACTTCTGGGCTGGAGAGGACGATGACGGCTCCTCACCTTGACCGCGACGAATTCACACTAACCTCCCACCAGTAGGGGGCGCTGGTTTTATTATGAAGATGAAGAAATTAACAGTTAGAGCTCTACTGTAGTAATGTGTAGTGTAGTGTAATGGTGTGTGTGGGGTGTAGTGTAAAGAGGTGTATGCATGGTTGTGATGTGTAGTGTAAGGGAATAAATGTGCTGAGTGTAGTGTAAGTGTAGTGTATTGCCAATGCCCATGGAGTGTATGTGTTTTATGATGTGTAATGTAACGGGGTGTTTGTGTGGGTAATAGTTTAACATGGTGTATTTGCGGGAGTAGTGTAAGGGGGTGTATGCATGGTTATAGTGTGTAGTGTAACTTGGTGTATGTGTGGAGTGTAATGTAAAGGGATGTATGTGTAGGGTGTAGTGTAAGAGGGTGTATGTTTGGGGTATAGTGTTAGGGGATGTGCCTTTGTCAATCTGTATCCAGTAGCAGTGTTCTTACTATTCTACATCTATAGTTATTCTTTCCCCTTCATTTTAATTGAGCAATCAGATTAGGAAAATGGTTTACAGGCCCAGGACCCAAAATTTCTTGGGTCTACCCTGCTGTAGGGTTTTTGGTAAAAAACCCGGCAAATCACCTTGGCTGAAAAACCTGGGTTTTTGGCCAGGCGGCAATCTGACATAACGCTTATAATTTTGTTTCAAAAGATCTTGGTTCATACAGAGCCTAGGTGCACCTGGACACTTTCATTGACACATCTTAGCTTGACCTTCAAGTTTAAATTACTGAAGCCTGTAACAATGACTTGTTCATTTGGATATGCATGTATAGGAATAGACCTTTTGCATGTACAATGCAGTGTTCTCCCCAGAATTTTGCCAGCCGGGTGGTTTTAAAGATAAGCATTTAAAAGTGAAGCCTTCAAAGTGCTTACAGCCCTCCAATTTTCCCCCTAAAGTGTCTCCTGCCTTTAATAGTGATATTAGTGGACCATTAGCATTAGTGACCCAGAGTAGTTACCACAAAATAAATAACTCTTCATCTCCCCATATTGTGTCTACAGGTATCAAATCTCCCTTGTTTCACCAAACATCCAATACCCAATCTTTAAAACTCTTTTAAAAATCAAAAAAGCAAACCAAAAAAAAGCAAAACCTATCGTAGTCTCTGGCAAACATGACAACTTTTACTGTACAGTTTTTGAGTGTCAGAAGTGGATTTAGCTATTTAATTTAAGATATCTCTTGATCCCTCTGGCTTACTTTTTCAAATTTTTATACTGCTGGGTGTAAATCAGTTAATAACCTCCAGTCGCGCTGCCGTCACACTGCAGAAAGTTAGTCCCAACTGACATTGTCTGTTTCCGAAGGGCTGCACAGGCTTTCTACTTCTAGGAAAGCCTGTACAACTGATCAGAGGACAGATGCTGACACTGAAAGCTGGAGAAACTAGCCGTGTGGTATGAGTGAAAAATGGCCTGGGGAGAACACTGCAATGGTACAATAAATTTAGCCTAACTGAAAAAATGACCTTGATGAGATGAGAGTATTAGTGCAGCTGAGGGATAGAAAGATATGGTTATACGGCTAGCACAAGTTACTTATTAGAAAAAGGTTATAAAAGTTATGCTACACATTTAATAAATCTTTGTTAAAAACATATCAAATAATTTCAATAAAACACATTCTTATTGATCATCCAACTTTTGGTATATTGATCATCCATAATATTCTTCTCTTGCTGAACAAGCAACACTCTTACTCTTACACTCTGACTAAAGAGAAATCTGTAGAAAACAACACATTTTAAAACAAGACAAAAGAAATGGAATATCTTGAGAGTCAGGGGTTAGGGAATGCACACTAGGGTATGAGATTAGTCCCTGAAGCTGCAGCCACTAACAGGGATTGCCAGCCCTGTGAAAAGTACAAGACAACACAGAAATAAGTGGCGAGCTGTATAGACTAATGAAAAAACTCCTTGGTTAAGAATCAACCAATAACATTTATTAAACAAATAAAACAATTAAATTACAATATAACACTGTAAATTCAACACGTGACAATAACAATAAAAGCATGTACTTGGCCAGTAGATGAATTGTAAGAAGCCTCTAATTTACCCTGTAGGAATAATGCTAAGTAATGGAGAACCTACATTTTTTGTACTGGATAGCTCACAAGGAAGGTTATATGTTACAGAGTAAAACTCTGGAGAGTCTCCGTTAATGGATCTTGCACGCAGGAGATTATATCGTTAGGTTGAGTGGACACAAATGAAGCAAACAGTGGCTAGTGTGGCACTTGGTAGCGATAATTGATTTTATACAATACTCGGATTTGTAGAGAGATAAACAGTGTCTCTCTTATATTATATTACTCCCCGTGCCCTTGTACCTGAGCTCCCGTGTGGAGCGGAGACGGTGATGATTGAATTAGTCAGGTACTGCGGGTAGTCTGATGTGGGAGATAGATCAGAAAAATATTGCGGGGCTCCCACCTACCGATAGGTCTGATTGGGAACCGAAATGGAACAGCCCAAGCTATAATTCTGATCACACTTTCGTCCACAGGGGCAGATATTTTAGCCGCCTATCCACAGGGGAACGGGCTTAGAGACAAGGTAGAGCTATGTATCCACAGGGGAGCGGGCTAGTTGCCAAACGGAGAAGTCAGAAGTCAGAAGTCAGAAGAAAGCAGTCCTTGTGGTAATAAAGCAAATGGCCAGACACGTGCAGAAAAACATCTTTACACGTTTCACCGCATCAGTCTGTCATCGGTTTCTTCAGAAGTATTTCTTTAGGTTCCTCAGCACTTAAAACAATTAACAGAGGACTAGTTAATGACAGGTTATTGGCCAGTGTCTGAAATATCATGAGAACGATATTTCGTTCCGAAAACCACGTGTAGGAGACTGGTAGAGCACTTGCAGCCAGGGGAGATCAAAGAAAGCGCCCAGCGGCTGCAGGAGCATCAAAGGAGCAGCTTCGCTCCCTCGGATGAACGGACCTCAGTGACTGAGTAGAAACGCCTCAACTCTGCTCATTTAAGGTAATAGTACCTCATTTAATACTTCTGCATATTGTGCCTGTCTGACGGGACGGCTACGGAGGAACGCGGGACTCGCGCCTGCCACATCCAGACTTGGTCACAACTGTTTACAGACCTGTGATTGGGAGTCAGCCATTGTTAGCTACTTCGTTCATAGTAGCAGACTGCACAGAGTATCAAGTGCAGTTCATACACCTAGTAGAGAGTGATTATCCCAGCATGTTCAATTTATTCAGTGCCTCTTAAATTTCTAGATATTGTTTTTTGCGGACATAGATAGGAGTTTATGTTGTGGACATTTATTGAACTTATTGAACTCACATTCCCCATCCAGCATCTGATATCATGAGATGATGTTATATGTTATGTCATCCATCTACCGCTGCCTGTTTTGAACTATTCTGCAAGAGCATTTTTTAGCTAACTAGTGCCTATACCAACCTTGTTTTATATATATTCCTATCTCTCATCTGTGTTTTTAACAGTGTTGTGGGGAAGCGCTGTGATCCACACAGATAAGGCCTAGCCCGAGAATCAAACTCATGAGCTCAGCGCTGTGATTCATAGTGATACATTGTGTCTACTGCCTATTGATACTGGATATAGAGATTGCCAGAACCTATCACCAGGATTAAGCAGCTTCCTAACTTACTGATTTTCTGTGCTACACACCTCTTGTTGCCTTTCCTATATTTACAGCTTATCTGTGTGGAGTTTGTATGTTCTCCTCGCGTCTGTGTGGGTTTCCTCCGGGTGCTCCAGTTTCCTCCCACACTATAGAAACATGCTGGTAGTTAATTGGCTGCGGACTAAATTAACTCTAGTGTGTGTGTGTGTGGGCATTAGATGTGGTCAGGTGACACTGAAGTGTCTTGGTTGTCTGTGCCGTACTTGCATAGTCATCCAGAGCTAGGTTTCGTTCTGTATCAGCCCCTCAATGTATTTTCATCACAACCTTTTATAACAACTGTATCCTGTCTGTAGCAGCTCTCATCACCTACAATGTTGTCTTCTGGATTGATAGGCAGTGGAATACAACATCTTTGAAGGAATGGAGTGCCATGGGGCACCGCTACTGGTTATCAGCCAAGGAAAGATAGTGTTTGAGGATGGTAACCTTCACGTCAATCAAGGAATGGGACGATTTATACCTCGAAAACCGTTTCCAGAATATATTTATCAGCGTATCAAGACAAGAAACAAGGTATGTTCATCGTAATCATCAGCATGTGCTTAAAATAAGAGAGAAAAGTCACTCCTGGGCTAAACCATGTTGATTGCAGGGGAGTCATATTTCATCTGCAAACAGTATTAAAGTTGAGAGGTGGCGTCTCCCAGTCCAAGTTTAAATAACAGCGTAATATTAAAGCTGGTCAGTATCTGTGTGCAGTAAGTAATTCAAAGATATATCCCTGCATGCAAAGAATACAATTAACTTGACTCCCCCTGAAATCTGCATGGTTTAGCCCAGGAGTGACTTTACTCTCTTATTTTATGCACTTTCTTAATTCTGAATCAGGCCCTAAATTATTTTAATATGTATTAAATAAGCATACCTTTTTTTTTTTTTCTAAACTAAGCACATGGGTCATTTTCTATGTGAAAATAACCTGTGCTGTATATAGGTATACTATTTAAATGAGAAAAACTTACCTTTTCTCATTTAAATATAGTGGAACGTTAAGTTCCACTGTCGCAAAGTGCACTAAGTCGCACACAGACATATGGGCAGCCCATACGTCTGAGCGCGCTCCGGGTTCTGAGCATGCGCAATGCTCATTTTTGCTACGATTCTGAAGGTGGTACTCAACCTCATTCCTTAACAGGTAACTGGTACTCACCCAAAAAAGGTTGAGAACCCCTGCTCTACACCATGTCAGGATCCAAGATCATCTGCAGGTCATTTGCAGATCATCCGTGAGAAGGAACTCTAATTACTAATTATAAATAATTGCAACTTCCTCCATTACCGGCTCATTATGGCTAAATGGCAAAATACATACAGATACAAAAAAAAGAGCAGCACTTGATCTGTCCCTGAAGAAATATTGTCAATAATACTGAAGCAAAAAGCCTAGTACTTTAATAATCAGGGTATATAAATATAATCAGGAAATAATAAGGCTGGAACTATTAAACGGCCATGGACAGGGCAAAATTCTTGCTTAATCATGGACCACTGAACCCAGATGGGAAAACTAAGCCTGATTGACACTAATCTAAACAATAAAACAAGATGAGGGATAGTTTTACCTCCCACTTGGAATGGTTACATACAACTTCAACAAGGGGGCTGATTCAGAGTTGCACTTACACCTTTTTTTAGGTGCAAGTGTACAGCTTGGCTAAACCATTTTTCAAAGTAAGGAGTGTAAAACCTAAAAAAAGGTGTAAGTGCAACTCTGAATCAGCCCCAACGTTGTTATGGTGGTGTATAGTTGGCGATCGATAAACCAACTTGTCATGTAGATAGTATCCTCACTTGAATAGAAGCCAGTAAACAGCTTACCTGGTAGTGAAGGCATTTCACATGCAGCTGAGATTGGGTCCGTAGTACCACAGCGGATCAGCAATGATTACACTTTCAAGAGCACCGGTCACACAGCTACCAGTGTAAAATGGTGTCACTCGTCAGACTTTAAATAAATCCATAACCAATTTCTTTCTAAAAATGAATGCTTACACAAGTGGTTAGTATTACTAAAACACTGACACATTTTGTAGCAACTTGCTATTTTTTTCAAAGGCAAGAATAATTTCATGGAGCAGCTCCTACATTTAAGAGCACCTTTGTATTTAATAAACATGTTGATTGATTACTTACAAAAGTGATGTTGAATATAGGCGCTCATTATTTCTGGAGTTTCAAGATTTATTAACTGAGACTCTGATACATGGGATTCAAGCTTTTTACTATACATAACAGAAAGTAGGATAATATTACACTATAATTATTATTTTATCAGATATCCACAGGCTTATCCAACTGCCTTCTGTTGGAGATTTTAGGTTTGTTTATGACATCTATGAGAATAGCGTTGCGAGTTCCCGCTGCGATGTTTCACCTTGCGAAATAAGGACAATCGAAAGTTGATTTTCGGATGTCCCTATTTTGAATGAGAGCCATTGCAGAATTTTTTTTATGAATAAGTAACCATGCAATTCACATACTCGCCCATTCATTTTTTGGAAGAGCTGCACTGCCAGATCAACGGAGAAACCTCGACTTAGGGTTAGGCTGTGGGGGGTGGGGGGATGATTTAGAGTTAGACTGCGTAGGGGGGTACTTAGGGAGTGGTGTAGGGTCGTTCGCAATGGGGACCCATACTCCACTGGAATATATCATGTCATTAGTATATCTCTGATTATTGCTCATCTTCTATCATGTGGATTATTTACATTCTCAAACAGCACAATTGGTTGTCCTATTGTTGGTATTATGAATCGGTATAACTTACTAATAAATTGTTTGTATTTTATTTTTTATTAGAATTTATACAGACTGAAACTGATCATTTTATTTAGATTTTTCTTTATTTAATTCATATACTTAGTATAAATTTTTTTAACTTGTAAGGTGGAACTATTAGTGGGACTGTTTGTGGTAAAGTTTTAAAGGCTTCTGATTTTGTGTTACCCTGGCAAACCTTAATAAAACATGTTAATATATATTATATATATTATTTTACACCCATTGGCAGCAAAATGTATTATATTTTAGTGTCCAGTAAATGTGAAGCTCTTTTTGGTTTTTGTAGGTTTTTTTTTTTTTTACTATGCCCAAGTTGTACAATAAATGTATATGTATAATAAATGTATATGCTGCAGTTTCCAGGTTTCGAGAATAATGTAAAAGGAGAAGAATCCAATGAATTTACAAATGAACTTGGTAAGTTACTTTTTAAGTTACTAAGTTAATTTCTTTTTTTATATTGAAGGTTTTATTGTTGTCACACAAACTCCACACACCTGCCTCCATAAATTGATTATGGGTAGTAATTAGTAGTCTACATTTTGCTTTATCCACCACATAATCTGTTCACTTTCTTAGCAGCCAACTAAACTACTCTGTCTGCTACTGTTCTGGAGCTCACTTGCAATTTCTAAGTCGCTAATCCTCCTTTCCTGCTCCTGAGCTATGGGCTTTAGAACATTAACGCTGGTAATCTGTGTTCCACACAGAATCTCAAAGGTGTCCCACAGTATAGGCTCAAAACAGTCTGCAAATTGTCAGCATCAGCAAAGTACCTTTCTCATTGCACTATCAAATCCCACCCCAACCCCTGTCTAGAAAGCCAGAACAGATGAAATATCCAAAACCATTGCCTCACCTTTCAAGCTAATATCTAATACCAATAGTACAGGGGATTGACCCAACACACCATGAGCTTTATAATTAATATATTGTTCAAAAATGGGATTATTGTTCCCTTACGGGGTGCTTTGTATGCCATATATTCTCCAATTATTTCTCTCCCACCAATCGTGAAAGCATAGTAGCATCTACCTCTATGGCATTATTCACTCTTTCTCTCTATCCAATTTGGCAAGCATGACATTGTTAAAATCCCCTAGACAGATTAATAGAGCATCCGGGACCATAACCATGAATTCTCCACCCTTTTTTAGTACCTTCCAATTATATGGAGGAGAGAGAGAGAGAGATCGAGAGATCTCTAGTCATGTATTACACAATTCAACCTCTTATGTATCAATACCGAGACCCCCCGGAATACGCAGTTTGTGAAATAAAACATTTGTCCCTCCCATGGTTTTTTCAGGCTAAGTAGATTAGTGCTCTCCAGATGGGTCTCAAACAAGCACACTATATCAGCATTTTACAATTTGACCTGACCCAGGACCTGGCTCGTCTTTACTTTACTATTGAGGCCTCTGACATGCCATGTCATCCATGTGATACTCTAGGCAAAACATAAGTACATAACATAATGTTTACAGTAAGATCGAAAACAAGCATTACTGTTTGACAGACATATGGCAAGCTTTCTATCATAAAATACATAATTAAACAATGAGCATGCCAATTCCTAACTACATTATACCTCCCCCTGCACCAAACAAGTACATGATTGAACCACACTGTGTGTGGTACAATGTCGTCGTCGTCCCCCCCCCCCATACCCACCCTGTATAACCTTCTCCCTACCAAGATATTCCTTAAGTAAATCCACAAAATTATAACCACCTATTGAGCCAGTCAAACTTCCGATTTGTTCCCTTTGTAGCTATCTTCTACAACGCAGCCAAAACTAACTTAAGGGGATTTGCATAAAACTATTGCTCCCGATATATAGTAGCTAAACCTCACTAACCATTGTAGGAAACAATTATATGGATAAACCTGAGAAGAGTATTTTGAGTAATAAAGTAAGAAATAGTTGCAAAAAGTCAAATTTTTCAGGGTACATCCATTTCAGCGGGACCCTCATCAGAGCCACTCTGTCGAGCAAATGTTTCCACCTCTCTGAAGGATTCAAAAAGGTGTGTAGCTCTCTCTGCCACCACATAGCCAGCCTGGAACGGCATCTTGTTTTAGGTTCGCATAGTTTTTTATCAGTCCCCATAGTACCTGGGAATATTTGTGACCAGAGGTAGATGCCTTAAGTTCAGGGCTGGAGGCGCCACGGTTAGCTTGCGAGAAGGTGTTGGGCAGGCCGTTGTGGAGGCTGTGTCTGCAGTGTGCTGTATTACACTTGAAGATTTTTTTTTTTTTTACTCCTATGTGTCATTATACAAGATTTTATAGTTGCCAAGGGGGTATTGTGTATTGTGCATTTTGACATTAATGATACTTTCTGATACTATGCCCTGCTCAGCCTAAGTGGCCCTCTTTTTATGCTTTTTTTCTTGGAGTACATTTGGAGGGTTGTTTAGCGCATTTCAAAATGTTGAGGATAAAAGTGCTCCAAATTAGTTTTTGTGTTCCGCTGCCCGGGCTCCCCCATGCACTATGATGACCTGAATACTTCACTTCAGGGACCATGATGCTATACTGCGCCTTTCCAGACAAAAGGTTTCCTTCAAATTGGATAATGCTTCTATATCTGCTTATCCTGATTTCGCTATGGAGGTATAAAAATCAAGGACGCAGTTTCTTTTAGCCAAGAGGAAACTTTATTACCTTTAGCTTCCATATGCAATGATCCCGACAAGACTGTGGGCTGTTGCTGACAGTGGTTCCCGCTTTTTCAATACTGCTAAGGTGTTTATATCTTTCCTGTTCTTGATGCCTTTTTCCCAGGTATACTACTTATATTATGAATGTTTGAGTGGGTTAGACACTCTCAGGGAATAGTTCCTTATTTATAGCTTTTTGAGACCAGCTCTTCGTGTGTGTGTGTGTGTGTGTGTGTGTGTGTGTACAGTTATACTTTAGAGTTGTAGGTGCTGCAGCTTGCTGCAGTGATAGCTTTGGGAAATGTCAGGGAAATTGTATTACTCAGTTGTGGTGGGTGATACAGGATGGATTTGGGAAAATGTTAGGAGGGAGTAGGTGTTTTGGGGTTATTGTTAGTATTACAAGGTATCTTGCACTTAACATTTTTCAGAATTTAAATGTGTGGATCTGGGTATCTCACTTACATCCAAAGGGAAAGCAGAATTAGTCTGGCCATGGCGGATACATTGAGGGTTTCCTCCTGGAATAACAGAGGTATGAATGACAAAATGATAGGCCTAGACCATCTACTGATACATACCGTTCAAATCGACCCATATGGTCGGTACATACTTATAAAGGGCACCCTGGACCTCTCTCTGGTTCTGCTACGTTTAATCTATATTCCTCCTCACTTCTCCCATGAGGTCCTTAAAAAGGCTGTATCATTCATTGCTGAATTCCCCGTAACCCTTGTACTCTGTATTTAATAATGTTTTAGATACAGAATTAGATAAAGGGAGTCCCCTAGTCACCTATTCTTCTCCTCAGTAGGTTGGTTGACACCCTGGGACTGGTTGATGTCTGGTCTGGCGGTTATATAACTCTGGAGTTCGCCAATACTCTTATCATTCAGCTGCTTATCAATCGTTGTCATGCATTTACCTGATAAAACTTTTCAGATCATTTCTTTCTCATTTTGTCTTGGTAAGATAAATTCCAAGGGGTATTTGATAATTTCCTTTTTGAGCTGGATGTTGCTTTCACTGAGGATACTGGTCAGAGATTTTGGAATTTTAACCCCCAGCTAATGGGATCAGGTTTGGATCTGATAGCTGAATGTGAAAAATATTTTGGGATAATCAGGGGATGGAAGACCCAGCAATTTTGTGGGATGCCTTTAAGGCTATCCTTAGGTTTACTTGTTGGAAGGCAAGTAGTGCTGTATGAGGTGCAGTATGGGAAATTACACGCAATGGAGGATAGGAGAGCTTGGTTGTGGGTTCAGAGGGAGTGGTCAATCCTGTTTGTGAAGGCTTGGCGACGCCTATTGTTATTGGGTCATTTAAATAATGAACATGCAGACACGGGGGGCGGCATATATGGCGTTCTTGGATGAGAGGGAACAGTCTCCTAGACATATTACTGAAATTCTGGTTGTTTAGGGACTAAAAGTATATAGCTCAAGACATAGCATTAGTGTTTTTTGAATATTTGAAATATGTATACCATATAAATCCTTTTTTGTTACTCCATTGTTAGAGCCCATTGAGCACCCCTTAGAACATGGTTTTCTATCTTCGTCTATGTCCTTGACTCTCATAGTGGTGATATACAAGCCCAGCAACAACCCCACTCCTACCGGCTAATCTCATTGTTAACGTCTCACATTAAAGTTCTCGCCAAATTGATAGCTATAAGACCTAATAGAGTTATTCTCAAAATTGTGCACCAGGATCAGACTGGCTTTATGCCTGGTATGTCCTTGTCTATAAATCTTAAGAGGTTATTTACACAGATAACTCATGAAGTTGTTGAGGTGGCAATGTCGGCAGGGCCTTTTATTTGGTGGAGTGGGGATATCTGTGGGAAATTCTAGATTGCTTTGTCATGGCCAACGCTTCATTAGATGAATGCAGCTTTTGTACTGTGCTCTGACTTTGTGGGTGCATGTAAATGGAAACTTTTGCTCTGGGACGGCAGGGTTGACCCCTTTCGTTGGCTTTCTTTGTATTGAATCCCTAGCATGTATTATCAGGGCCCATAAAGGTATTGTTGGGCTTCCAGCAGGTGCTGGGACTGATAAAATCACATGATATGCTGATGATATGCTACTGTTCTTGGCAGGAATCTAATCTTTATTTGATTTCTTTATTAACCCTCCCGCCTCTTCAGTTGACGACTACATTTAAATATCCTGGTATATGAATAACACAGACGCTTTGGGATTGTATGCTGCAGAATCTGCATCTGATTATGGAATAGTTTAAGGCTAGGTTTCATGCATGGGGCAAACTATCTCTCTGTTACTGGTAGAATAATCTTTTTAAATTTGTGATGTTGCCAAAATACTTATGCTACCAGTACACTATTCAACATTCCCAGATATCTATCCCCAAAAGGGCTTTTAAGCAAATTGACTCCCTGACATCCTCCTTTGTGTGTGTGGGAGATGATGACATAGGGTTTCTTTGCCATATTAGCAAGACTAAGACATTTGGGGCTTCGCCCTACCGAAGTTGTGGATGTATTACCTCGCAGCACAAATGGCTCATCTGATTCCCTGTCTTTCGGATTAGGCTCTATGTCAGTTAGGATCCTTAGTTGTGCAGCTGGGTAAGTCAGTCTGTGCCCTTTTCAATTTTGTTAGCAACTTTATTACTTAGACAGGCATTGATTGTTGGCGGGTCGATACACAAATTATTGTAGGATGAAGCACTGAATCCGACTGCTACTTTATGGTATAGTGCAGCCATTCCTAAATTATTATCATCCAGGGAGATCCTTATGTGTCGGTGGGACAAGTGTAAAGTGAGGGTTCCTTAAAAACTTTCTCAGACCTTAGAACAGAGTATGTTTTGCAGATCAGTTTCTTTTACAGATACCTACAGCTTAGACATGCTCTGGAGCTTTAGTTGGACACGGTCCAGCCTTGCTTAAGTCCTCTCCTGCATTGAAATTGTTGTCCTCAGCGGCTGATTAGCGTTCTGTCACGTTCTTATACTTTACTCTGGGAGGGAATCTGGGCAAATTACTTTCATTTACAGAAGAAATGGAAGAGTAGTCTGGGTGTGTTGTTGAATGATGAGTGGACACAGATCCTAACAAGCTCTAAATATGCCATATCTTGCACAAGATATCAGCAAATTCACTTCTTTATTTGCATAGAGTGTATTTTTCCCCACAGAGTTTGCATAATATGGGCTTGAGAAACAACTCTAACAGTTTTACTTTGTGGGAGTGCAGATTTCTAGCACCTGATTTGGTAGTGCCCTGCAATACAGGATTTTCTCACTAAGGTCTGTAATTGTAACTCAACGAGTCTTGGGCTTCCTGCCTTAAAACCTAAAACCTTTCTCTTTGGTATTATTTTGGAGGAGAAGCACTCTTACTTACAAGTACAGTGTTCTTCCCAAAAACTTTTGACAGCTGGCTTGGGCAGTGTGATACCTTGCAAAAATAATACTTGACGGGATACAGACATCCGTCTCCACCTAGCTAGTGCTGCACTACTGGGAGCTAAGCCTCTGAGACATCAGAATCTGCCTGTCTTATAACCATTTTGTTCTGTTGGTTGTGATCTACTGGTGGAGGCAGTGAGACAGGGCCAGTGCTGCAGTGTTTTAACAACCCCCTGTAAACTATACATTTTGCTGCTTTTGCTATGCAACTGTACCTATACATTGTATAGAAATAATATCGCTCTTCAAGCGCCAGCATCTCTGCTGCAGTGTCACATCAGTAGAGTCCACCTCCACAAAAATATTATATAGATATGTTAAGATATATGTGAGACAAACAAAACAACCGACAAATGGCGCTACGAACACAAATGCTAACCACAATTTCAATGGTATTGCAAGCTCAAAATTATATATATATATGATACAATATTCACAGTGTGCTAAGACAATGAAAAGATACCAGGTATACAATAAATAATTATTAATACACTAGGTCAAATGTAACCTGTCCCAAATAGAGAAAGTTCAAAGGACAGAAAGACCGTGTCTTCCCCTTTAAAAGTCCAGTTTCTTGTCCCGGTATTGCAGCAAACAAATCTAGAAAACGAGAGACAGGGGGCTTTTCATAGTGTAAAATGTAACAGACTTTAGTTGTAATGCTGAAAGCAAATTTGCATACCAGATAAAATCTTTCAATAAGGCTTATCAAATAAACATCAGACCAGCGGTACGTCACCATTCACACACGGGTCCAGCGTACAAGGTTTCCGGTGGAGGGATTGTTCCGACAGGTCAGCAAGGTAAAAGCAAAACACAAAGTCCACGTGTACCCAGCTCCAGTGTTAGTGGCTCCACCCCGACATGTTTCGTCATAACAATAACTTCCTCAGGGGGCGTGGTAGAGATACACATCAGTAGGAAGAAGTAGGCTGATCTGTCTTCTCATTGGTTCTAACATTAGCTTGATAACTAAGCTTTAAAATGAACTATTAACGGGCTTGAATTGTTAAAAAGTTTATCCACAACTCCAGGACCACAGCCAGTAAGCAAGTAAGACCAACGGAGTTAATTCAAAGCTACTATAAATTAAAATAAAATAAACAGAGCCCGTACAGCGTGGCGAACATCAGCCTTGGTTGGTCAGTGTCTATACATAATAAATACCTATAGCAGATGGAAAATAGAGAAAGGACAGTCAGCCACCCTACTCCTTGTGTACTAGTTAAAACATGTTACTCAATGGGGCGTGGCTTGGCTGTCCGCACGTACAGTCGCATCCAAGAGGGACTCCGTGCTTTGGCCCAATTAGCGGTGATTTCTGGGGTATTATCCCCCAACCTTAATACACTAATTACCTTGGATCTGCTCCCTGCAATACCCGGAGCCTGCCTGTGTGACCTGCGGCGGATTTGGCATGGCGGCGGCGATGTGGGGTTCCCCTGCTCTGTTCCTGCGGCCTACCATACAGGAGATCCTTTCGCAGTGTCTGTGGGCTGGTCCCGAGTCTGCCGGAGATCGGGCCGTAGGTGTCTGCTGCTGCTCCCGGGACTTGGCTGGTACTGGGGCCTGGACACTGATTCATTGCGGCCTGGCACTGTGGGGATGCGGAGGCCGGCTGCCATCTTGGAGAGCAAACCTCCGCCATCTTGGAGAGAGGTGCTTGAAACTCCTTAGGCGGTGAGACTCTTTTTAGGCACTACCAAAGTCCTCCCAAATACTCACCTGTCACCAGGCACTGTCTTTTCCTATTTCCACTGTCAGCTGGATAAATCTTTGCTGCAAGGAGCTGCTGTGGACCTTTCTCCTCCTCTTCCCCATATTGTTTCCTGGCTTGCAATTCTAACAGGCTTCACACAATTTGCTTACTGACCTCTCTCCCAGCCATTTTTTTTTTGGATTGCCTTAAACTACTACTGGCATGCTAGCCACTCCACCTGTTTGAAGTGGAAAGCCCTAGTGAGCTGGCTTTAGGTACCTGGGACACGCTGCTCTTGAGGGGACTGGGATTTGTGCTGATTTGCCATCTCAAGCAACTTTTGTAAAGCTTCATCTTAAGTCACCCTTTGAAATGTTTCTCTACAGCACTATTACAAAATATTATTATAACACTGACTTTCAACTCAATTTCCAGCTCTTCAATAAGTTTTACTTTTCAATATATTACTTTGGGACTTCCTATCCTCTCCACAAGAGGGAGTGAGTGTATCACCGTTCCCTTAAAATCCAGTTTTATATTAGAGCTGTATACGCATTTATCATGGACTAACTCACCGTGACCTCTCTGGGTTATTTTCTTCACGATCTACTAATGCAACCACACTGAACTACCTGTGGATACCACTTCTATATCTACCTACTCGCTGCACTCAGTCCTGCGCTTAGAATCACTAGATATCCAATATGCCTCCAAGAAAGCACAAGCCCTCCCCTCTCCAACCACCTCGCTCTCCTTCATCGCAATCTTTCCAGAAGACTCCTCCACAGGATGGCGCCAGTCTATCGCAGGATCAACCGTCCTCGCAGACTCCCCCTCACTCTGCTGACTTACACATTGACCCTACCTCAGATGCTCCGTTGACAGTTAAGGCAATGCATCATATGCTGTTGACGCTCCGCGCTGATATTAATGCAGACATTAAAACGTCGCTCAAGGACATCAAAGCAGAAATGAGGGATCTTGGGGACCGTACTGAACATCTTGAGAGTAAGATGGGAGAGATAGTACAATCACACAACGGGCACTTCAGAAGTAAGTGGACGATCTCAAACTTAAAAATTGTTGATTTGGAGGACCGCTCACGCAGGAACAACCTCAAAATTCGAGGGATTCCTGATGCAATTACCAATAGTGAACTTACCAATAATGAACTTTCAGATTATGCAATGGGCATCTTCCGCAAACTTTTGCCTGACATCTCAGAGAGAGATCTGCTCATCCATAGAATTCATCGATTGCCCAAGTCCAACTTAGCCCCTCCGGCACAACCGCGTGACACTTTGATGCAAGTGCATTTCTTCCACACTAGGGAGAATCTCCTCCACTCTGCTAGAGATGCTGAGGATTCTACAATACTGGGTGACTTACAGATATTCCCTGATTTGTCAGCGGCTACCTTTAATCGGAGAAGAGAGCTTCGACCTATCACCACTGCCCTTCGGGCTCATGTCGTTCCCTACAAATGGGGGTTTCCTGTGAAGCTTTTAGGGCAACACTCCAATAACCTCCACACAATCTCTGCTGTTGAAGTGGGTTTGCCGCTCCTCTCTGCCTGGGGTGTACCGGTGCAAGATCCCATGGCAGGCCGTCCTTCTTCGATACAGGCGGACTGGTCATGTGTAGGAGGGAAACCGTAGTGGTTCATGAGTGACTGACTGTGAATATTGATCTCTATTCTTTTGTTTGCTAATTTTGATCAGATGCATGGAATTGATTTGATATTATATCTTAATTACTATTATTAGGAGGTATATGACTTGTATTTGTACTACCTTCATGCATCTGTTTGTCTGTTTTTGTCTTTTTCCTTGTTAGATAACTCTGGTGCTTTATTCCGCAGAGTTAAGTTTAGGAGTTAGATAAGGTATTTAGATATAAAGTAAAACCTAACTCGAGCTTGGTGGGTTGGTGTGAGAAACAGTTAAGTTCAGAGCGCTATCTACCACACAGTAACTGCCAATCTGTGAAAAAGAGGTATGCAAGAGAAAGTTCGCCCCGAGCTTCACCACCCTATACATGGGCCTCTTTGAGGAGGAGCATGTGTGGTGGGGCGGAGCTCCGGCGGGCCTCGTCTTTTATCGCCGTTACATAGATGACCTGTTTATGATTTGGGATGGAACGGAGGGTGAGGTGAGAGACTTTGTTGAGGGCCTCAACCTTAATTCTTTTAATTTGAGTTTTACTTTTGAGACACATCCAGTTACTATTAATTTTTGGGAAATTACAGTTAAAATAGAAAATCAGTCTATTATCACACAAACATACCATAAACCAGTCGATTGCAATAATTTTATAGACTTTACTAGCAATCACAAGCAGTCTTGGCTCACAAATATTCCCAAGGGTCAGCTGCGCCGATTAAGGCGCAACTGTTCCACGTTGGATTTATTTAAACCTCAGGCAGAGGATCTGGTCAGAACCTTTCAAACAAGGTCCTACCCAGATCCTCTCCTTACTCAAGCTTTTCAGGATGTAGTGGCGATGGATAGATCCTCCCTACTTGTACCAAGATCTAGATCTGATTCTACTGCTACTCTAAATAAGAAACAGGCTAAACAATTACTCCTGACCTTTGTTACTCGCCACAATTGTGCAGCTAGAAAAATCACAAATATTATTAAGAAAAACTATCAAACTTTACTATATGATCCTATTTTAAAATCCTGTCTACCACCCTATCCACAAGTAGTCTTTAAGAGGGCTAAAAACTTGGGCAACTATCTAGCGCCTAGCTTCTATCAATCATGTTCGGATTCAGTAATTAAAAAAACAACTGTGTTGGAACAATGGAATTTACCCCAAATAGTGGGGTGTTATAAATGTGGGAACAATAGGTGTCTTACATGTTCGCACGTTATGCATAGAGCAAAAGAATTTAAGTCCTTCAAAACGCACTTATCATATCCTATCACTTCATTCATTAATTGCAACAGCTCTTATGTCGTTTACTCTTTAAATTGTAGTTGTGGTGTACAGTACGTGGGACGTACTACTTGTCCCCCTAGGTTGAGATCTCTGGAGCACAGGCGGAATATCATCAATAATAATCCCAAAAGTAGCGTGGCCACGCATTTCGCGAAATGCTGCGGATCCAATCCTGCCAGACTTACCATTTTGGGGATTGAATCTGTGCCCTCCACACCTAGGGGAGGTGACAGATTTCAACGCCTGTGCTCCAGAGAAGCATATTGGATCCATTTGCTCCAAACATTATATCCGGGTGGTATAAATGAGTGTGTGGATTTGGATTTTTAGTTCTTTCCATCGTTTACTAGTTTATTTATTTATATTGTTCTTACCTAAGAGTTCCATAACCCCCACCTATTTAAGTTTAATAATTATAGGAAATTTACAACTTTGAACAAAATACACATTGATTTGTGTGTATTATTTTGAGATTCATTGCCTCATATATACTATGAATTGTGACTATTGTGCCCCTATTGATGTTTCATGTGTTTTTCCATTTGTGTATTTTGTATATGTTTATTGGAGGTTCAAGCTATTGTGCCTTCATTTACAATAGCATTGGGTAAAAGTCCTTTTGACCTCTTTTATTTCCTTGATATCATTGTGGTTATGTTCCATGTGAACTTTTGAAGATATACCCTGATTAGGTTTTATATTATTGTTCATATTATTGTTTATTTAATTTGATTCTGATTTTTATTTTATTTTACTTTTATTTTTCATGTGTTTTTATTTGATCCTAATTGTGTGTGTGTGTGTATATATATATATATATATATATATATATATATATATATATTTTTTTGTGTGTGTGTATATATATATATATATATATATATATATATATATATATATGTTTTTCCACATATGGATATATTTTAAAAAACAACATTTTCTACTGTTTGTATATGGGAATCTCGACAGGTTTTACTAATTAATAAGACCATCTGTTTTTAATTGATTGTGTGAAAGGTATAAAACAGACTCCATGTGAGCAATCACTAATCCCTTCTGATGAAATTGTCAGCACTAGGACAAAGGGGGCAGCATCTGATGTGGTTTAATCCATTTGTTTACTATTGAACAAACAGCACATGCACTTTGTTGATACTCAGGATCCGCTGCACTTATCCTTAGGAGAGCCTGCAATACAAAGGACTACAACCAACCTCTCTTTGCATATTCTCACAAATAACGGAGGAGAGAGCTCCCAGCCAGAGTCTGACCAGGAGGTCTGATCAACCCCCTTGGAGAGATCACTTCGGCACCTTGCCGGCATCATGCTACTCAGCACTGCCCACGTGTCACCAGCAGAGACATCGGGACCTACAAACTTGCCAACTCCCGCTATATTACGGGTAACATCATACAGCCTGCGTCCCGGCCATCGGTACCGCTTCTCACCATACCTGGCGGTCTTTTACTCAGGGGACACGTGAGTTTTCCAAGTGCAACTGACAGCATTCACACTGCATCAAACCTCTCTCCCTGTACTTTCTCATTAATCTGGCTGCAGGCTCCCAAGGCTATTGAATTGAGCAGACTCTCGTTATTCATTAGTCTCTCCCCCCAGCCTTATTATTCCAAGAGGCAATATCATTGTTCTCAGCGGACATATTTCACTCACTACGTGTCTTTGAGTGCATAATATTGAAGAAAATAGACACATATGTTTCCTCTCATCTACAGAAGGCAACAAAGTGTCTGTGCAACTGTTATTATCATAGTTACCACTCTGCTGCATTATACCTAATTGCTTTATTATTGTTAGAATCTTAGCTATTTATTTTTGGTCTTAATAAATATATTTTTTATTTTCATTATACCTGTCGAGAATCCATTGCTATTTTCTAGCGCATCTCCTTCTTTTTCTCTTATTTAGATATGTCATCTAGTGGTATCCTAATTATTTGTCTAAGTTTTACTTTAAATACTATTTTCATACGCCCCAGAGACGCTTCTGTATGAAGAAGCCCGCCCCCACCATAGTAGTAGTGCCACACAGCCCTTTGTGGCGCCCACTCCAGCCCAATGTACTGGGCCTGTTTGTTTTTTCTCCCCTCTTTTTCTCTTTGTTAATTCCCCCTCCCCCTATTGTTCGAAATATGTTGTTCTAAATTCCCTGAGGATGCTCCACAATAAATTTCTACCATGGCCATTGATATTAGCGACCCAGAACTTTTTGTTTTTTAATCATGGTTAAATGGTTAAATTCTTCTCCTTAAATGTTAAAGCATTAAACAGCCCATCCAAAAGACGTTTAGCTCTAATCTCCTTTCATTCACACGGTGCAGATGTTGTGGGTCTCCAGGAGACACTTTTTTTCCTCAAGGGACCCTCCTTGTTTTAAGAATCGCAGATAACCCACGTGCTACATTTCCAACGACCCGTTTAAGAAAAATAGAGTGGCAATCTTAATTCACTCAAGGACACAATTTCACTTAACTTCACAAATTACTGATTAAAATGGTCGGTTTCTCATTTTGGTTGGTATTCTAGACCTCTAGGAGGTCACCATTGTTTCAGTATATGCACCTAATTCACATCAGCTCCCTTTTCTTAGATCCCTATTTGAAGGCATACAAGAAGTTATTAAAGGTCATCTTATTATTATGGGGGATTTTAATCTAGTTCCTGATCCTAAACTAGATAGGTCGGATGCAAATTTGGAAAAACCTAGACTAAAAAATCCCTCTTCCATTTCATTTGCCAAATTACTGTAGAAGTTTGAATTGTTTGACGTCTGGAGGGTATTACACCATGGTTGTAAAGACTATTCTTTTTTCTCAGCCCCACATAATACTTACTCTTGTATAGATCTCATTCTCACCGACAAATGGACCCTCCAGCATACCACGTCGGCAGACTAAGGTATGGTCGGATCATGCCCCTATAGTAGTGATTTGGGATTCTTTAAAACGTAATATGCCACCCTGTCCATTGAGGTTTCCAAATTATCTTATTAAAGACCCCCTCATAAAAAAGGAGTTTGCAGATGATATTTCAGACTACCTGCTCCATAATATTCCTGAACATACTAATCCTGCAAATCATTGGTGCGCTTTGAAAGCAGTCCTCAGAGGGGTGGCAATCAAAATTGGTGCTAAAACCCTCCGTCAAAACTCCTTAGCCCATTCGGGATTGATGATAAAACTATCACGCATAGAAATGGCTCATAAAATTTCTCCCACTCCTCAGACTAATGTAGAATTTGATGCGACCCGCAGAGATTTACTAAAACTTATGACTATTCGCGCCCAAGTAACCTTTGATAAATTAAGGCAACGCTTTTACTCCTCTGCTAATAGAGCTGGTAAAATGTTAGCACGTAAATTTAGAGCCCGACAATCCTCTGCCCGTGTTAAACATTTAATTACACCTAGCGGTGACAAAATTGTTCACCCTCTCAATATTGCTAATCATTTTGCGGAGTATTACTCTCGCCTATGTAACCTGAATAATGATACTACCCTTTTTCAACCGACTTCCTCCTCAATTGCTTTCTTTGTCTGATATTACGATTCCGTGTCTATCAGAGGAGGACCTGGGGCATCTAAATTCGCCGTGGACGCTTCTAGAGGTTACATCTGTTATCAAATCCCTCCCACAGGGAAAAGCTCCGGGCCCCGACGGTTTTACTGTTGACTTTTATTAAGCATTTGGGGACAGAAAGTGTAGCTCCCTTGTTGACAGATCTATTCAACGGAATAACGAAAGGGGACAGGTTACCTTCTGAAATGCTAGCGGCCCAGGTTATTACTATTCCCAAACCGGGAAAAGACCCCGGAATGCCACAAAATTATAGACCTATAGCTCTCCTGAATGCAGATATGAAGATCTATGCAAAATTGCTAGCGAACAGGATAGCTCCCCTTATATCAGCTTTAATAAATCCAGATCAAGTGGGATTTATCTTTGACCGGCAAGCGTCGGATGCTACTAGAAGGGTATTAGATATTGTTGAGCTTTTAAACATTAACGATGACCGGGGGCTTCTCCTGTCATTAGACGCTGAGAAAGCCTTTGATTGTCTGCACTGGGGCTACATGCACCAGGTCCTCCTCAAATTTGGCTTTCAGGGCCCTATATTACACTCTATTTTAGTATTATATTCATCTCCTAACGATCGTATCTTCTGTAATGGCTTTCTCTCTGAAGCTTTTCAAATAACTAATGGCACACGTCAGGGGTGCCCTCTCTCACCGTTGATCTTTATCATGGCAATGGAACCCCTAGCTGAAAAAATCCGCACCACGCCCACATTCCCAGGCTTTCAATTTGGCGCCACATTACATAAAATTTGCCTTTTCGCGGATGATGTTTTATTATTTGTCTCTGACCCACTTTCTTCTTTACCTATCTTGCACACTATCCTGTTAGAATTTTCTCAGGCTTCTTTGTATAAACTAAATATTTCAAAGACTGAAGTTATGCCCATTAACATGCCCCCAGAAATAATCGGACAGCTTACTTCTGACTACCCGTATGTGTGGAAGAAGGAATCCCTTACATATTCAAATTCCTTCCTCTATTGATAATATTTTTGAGGTTAACTATGTCCCTTTAATTTCTAACCTCTCTAATTTAACTAAAGGATGGATCCACCATGAGATTTCTTGGTTAGGCCACATAGCTGCATTTAAAATGACTATCGTACCTAAAATTCTATATTTTTTTTATAACTAACCATACTTCCCTCAAAACTACTTAATAAATTCCGAACGCTCATGACATCTTATGTTTGGCGTAAATGTCCCCCTAGGATTGCAGCATCTAGATTGACATTACCAAAAAATGATGATGGGACCTTCCTCCCAGATCTTTCTCGGTATCAACAGGCATGTTTACTGGCACAGTTAAGAGATTGGTCTTTACCTAGTGGTTCTAAGGTTTGGATTGATCTTGAACGATCTGTGAATAAATTCTTCCCATTAGCAGATCTCCTGTGGACTCCATACCCACATGGAACCTCAGGTTCTCCTCCTTTACTCAGCATCTCTCATGGACTTAAGACATGGGACAATTGTATAGTAGCCAACCGCTTATTCTTCCTTCTGACAAGTATTCCTTCTCTAGATGCTGTATCTAAACTAATACCCAACTCCAAAAAGGGAAAAAGAGATCTTAACGCTTTCACAAATTACTTACACACACAGTCTTCGCCCTTTCGTCCTAGAGGAATTTGACCTTCCCAATTTTGAACATTTTAGGTATCTGCAACTATAACATTGGTGGACAACCATAACCCGTAGAGGTAGTCCTATCTCATTACCGCCAGAACCTTTCCTTTCTCGTTTAACCAAAACCACAGGAACCAATGATATATCATTTTGGTATAAAATTTTAGCTCCGGACCCTCCTTTCCCCAAGACATGGGCACAATTAGCATGGGAACGGGACTTAAATGTTAACTTTTCAAACTCTCAATGGGAACACATCTTTGCTCTCTCTTTCCAAGCCTTTAGGTGCATTGACCACTCTGAAAGGCAGCTTAAATTGTTACATCGGATATATTGTACGCCGGACCTCCTCCACAAAATTTGGCCACAACAATCCAAAAATTGCTGGAGACTTTGTGAAGAGATTGTGGATATATATCACGTTTTTTGGAAAAGACCTGTTCTGCAACCGTTCTGGACAGATGTGGCTGCCTTAATCTCTGCAGTATGCAAAATTGAATTCTCTCTCTCCCCTGAAAGTGCTCTACTACATTGTTACCCTAGGGATATTAGTTTTGATTGTACATATGTGATTGGGCATATTCTCCTGGTGGCAAAAATGTGCAACATTGGAAATCTCAATCCATTCCCTCTATACCGAAACTCATCGCTAAGGTCTCATTTTGCCATAATATGGAAACGTTGGATATTCCGTATTCCCCCAAAGTTACGTCCCCATCAATGTTGTGGTTCAACTGGGCTGACTACATTTCTAGGTCCTCTCCCTATCATTCTAATTACCCTTCCAATATTGATGAGGTACCGGGGAGTATAGACTTGGATGCTCTAGCATAAAGCTTAAGGAACAAATGGTCTCTAATTCTTTTTCTTCATCCTCAGGTCCTTTCCCTTTTCCCTTCCCCCTTCCCTTATTCTCCTCTTTATATTTCTTTTTGTCTTTTTTCCCCATGTTTTTCTTATATTACATCAATAAGTGATCTGTGTCTGAGTTTTTTCTCAAGCTATGATTGTAACTTGCTGACTTTGTACCCTCTGTAGATTGATTCACAATAGCTATTACTGAGTAACGAAGCAGACCAGATTGACTTTATGCAAATACTGTTTATTGATACAATTGCAATGCATATTGTGATATATTGTGACTTATTTGTATCCCTTCCCCTAGTTTTCTTTTTTCAGTATCCTTTGTCTTTGTTGTTATTTTTTGAAAATGTAATAAAAATCTAATGTTGAAAAAAAACAAACAAACATGTTACTCAATTAACAATATTATGAAATATCAATACTATAAAAAAGTGCCTTTTAGGAAAAACCTATCAGATGACACTAAAATTAGCGATAGTAACATAAGACATCAAGATTGGCGATAACAACACCAATAGATAATAACTATAAAAAATATAAACATGATAGAATATAACTAATAAAAATAGATTAATTAAAGCAACTACCATATTAATTAGAAACAAATTCTGCCATCCCAATAAATGGCAGTACTATGTATTAACACTAAGGAAGATCAATGCAAGATATGTAAATAAAGACAAACAAAGAACCTATAGATATGGGGTTAGATCGAACCCTTTGTTTAGACCCTTTGGTGTCAACGTATTTAAGGTAAGGATCCAAAAGACCTCCCGTTGGGCCAGTTTTAATAATTGATCGCCTCCTCTTTCAATATTAGGGACGTGTTCAATGGCCTTGATTTGTAGGGAGTCTGGGTTTGCATGATAACACTGGGTAAAATGCCTCGGGACACTGTGATTCATAATGCTGTTATTAATGTTTCTAAAGTGTTTAAGGGCCCTGATCTTAAACGCTCTTTTAGTCATCCCCACATACTTGTACCCACATCGACATTCTAAAAGATAAAAGATGATAAACAGTTCATATATGTTTTGATTGAATATTCTTGTGCATTATCCGAATCAGAAAAGGACTTTGAATTTTTATGTCTGTTTCTGCATATCTTGCAGCTCCCACATGGGTAAAAACCCTTAACTTTAGGAACAGAAAGATTGGATAGTGTGGAGAGATGGCTAGGTGTCAATATATTTTTAATATTCCTAGCTTTACGGAAATAAGTGATTGAATTCTCTGGAAGATGAGAACTGAGCACAGGATCTAACTGAGTATAAGTGGTTACAAAAGGGGGAATCATCCTATCTTGTCCCTTATCCTTCACTCTATATTCCAGTAATGTCTCTCTCTCTCTAAATTACGTGCTCGTTGATAGCTACTATCCACAAGACCAACAGGATACTGTCTCTATAAAAACCTTTCCTTGTAAGTGACGGCCAATTCTTCATATTTCATCAGCTCTGAACAATTCCGTTCGCCTCCCGAACTGTGAGAAAGGTATATTCCTCTTCCATCTTGCTAGATGGTTATTCTTATATTATAAATAACTGTTGGAGTCCACCTCCTTAAAGAAGGTGGACGTCTCAACAGTATTGTAAAAATATAATGGAAACATTTTTTTTTTAGACAGCGCTAACTTTAATTTTGGAATGATATAATAAGTAGCTGGTGGTTCAGGGAATCTAGATTACCCCTGTTAAAAAACAATATAGTAAAAAGAACCAATCTCTAGGACTGGTGTACAGCGCTAAATTAATATATAAAAAGAATTGCTGATTCAGCTTAATATATAGTTAATATAAGTTCTCAGAATGGCTGAAATGATTGAAGAAACTGGATTTGAATGTAATTTTTATATATAAAATTCATAAACAATTTAATACAATAATAGAAATGAAAAACTATTATAAAAAGACAAACATACACTGTTAAAAATACACTCTCTTAGGACAACCGGTAATTACTCACTATAGTTCTTTGTTGTAAATAGTTCATATGTATTTACTATTTCATGGAGGAATGGTAGAATAGGTATTTATAGTTACCACTTTCGTGTGTTGACACAGTTAGAGGTTCCGTTATAGACACGGTCGACACTTCCCCCCTCCATGGGGAAACGTGGTCCGGTGTCTGTCTGCGGGATCCTGCAGCACTGGAAATGAGACTGTGGACGTTCGAGGAAGAGGAAAATCGATATAATCTCCACAAAGCAGTCAGGTTCCCAATTCACGTATGTAGCCCAATATATTACACAGATATGGATATAGAAGGGTGCTGTGGCAATGAGTCGACCAGTGAACCAGGGAGCTCTCAATTAATGGCAGTGCGTTTCATTCTGGTATAGAACTTGTTCAAGCCACAGTAATAAGAAAAGGTGGTCCTTCAATATATATATAGAGAGCTTCAATTTGATTATTCACAGGTGATCTGAACCCAGTTTGTCAATTGAAGCTTTTCTTTAGAACTTTTAACTTATTTAAAATTTCATAGGAATAATTCATTAACTACAATAGTCAAAAATATCCATCAGTTTCCTTAAATTACTGCTTTATAAACATTATATATATATGCATTTTTTTAAAAATATCTACATCATTATAAATGCTTGCACTATGACATTCAAACTCTATATCAATATATATACACAAATATAATACATAATACTATGTTATAAATGTAGTTTGCAAGTCCAGATGAAAATGTTTTCATAAATTAGATCTATCATGCTATATTTGACAATCAAAAAATAGAAGAACTTTTCTTTAGTAAACAGTTTGCTCCCTACTTAGGTGAGTTAGTATGTTATCCCTATGTACTTAGTAGTTATAGTTTCTTATTAAATTAACAAAAAGAGAAGGAAAATAGTTGATCACTAATATGACAAATAAATAAAAAAATCAAAGATAAAAAAAATCTAAAATATCCAAAATTATGGAATACATTGATTATAGCCATATCACAATCTGTAAATGTTATCAGAGAAAAACCTTTCTTGGACAAATTCAATTTAATACACATCACTATATAATTTGTTGAAAACACAATGCATAAACCGTATTCTATATATAGAAATGACCAAAGGTCATAATTTTGTCAATTTCACAAATTGCGAAATGCGAGGTGTAACTTAGATTCAAGCATAAAAGTAATATATTATTTTGTAGATGTATATCTAATATAGTTATGATCTTCTTTAGACCTAATAATCAGAATTATGTCAAATTAAAAAAATTGTGAAATGCGATGTGTAGCTGGGAAATCAAGCCATAAAAAAGACGTAACACATTGTGGAAGTAACTCAAGCATTATTGCAATCCATTATAGGCCTAAAGATTGAAACTCCAAATCCTCATTGAGGCCCTCGGGGAATAGTGTCTGTAAATTGAATATCCAAAAAAGTTCTCTTTGTCATAATCTGGAGTATCTATCTCCCCCACGTTCAGTAATTTTAATATGTTCTAAATCTTTAATAGTAAGGCCCTTTGGATCACAACCATGCTTGAGTTTGAAGTGCTTTGAGACACTATGTGTCATCAAACCCTTTAAAATGTTGTTCCTGTGTTCTCTAAACCTGGCTTTCAAGGTCCTAGGTGTACGTCCAACGTACTGCAATTTACAAGGACATTGCAGTACGTAAATAACATATATGCTTTCGCAATTAATAAATTGTTTAATGGGAAATTCTATATGATTAACCGTAGAAATTAGTGGTGGATTTATGTAAAATATAGTTACGTTATACAGGCATTCTTTCCACATTTAAAATAGCCTTTAGGTCTGTTTAGTAACCAATTGTTAGTTTTAGGTAAATTATCATTATTTCTTTTCATTTGACTTGGAGCCAAGAAGGTTTTTAAGTTTCTATTTTTTCGAAAAATTATGTTAGGATTAGGTTGCAAAATTTTTGCTAATATTGGGTCAGTTAATAAGACACCATCATTTTTTTGTATGACTTTCTTAATTTTATAAGATTTTTTATTAAATTTAGATCTATATGGTATGTTTCTATGAGTATCATTCAAATTTGATCTTGATTCTTTTGTCGTTTTTTCTAAAAGTGTTTCTCTGTTCAATTTGTTTACTGAATCTAATGCTCTTTCTAATAGACTATCAGGGTAGCCTCTATGTTTAATATAAGATTTTAAATTTAGATCTATATGGTATGTTTCTATGAGTATCATTCAAATTTGATCTTGATTCTTTTGTCGTTTTTTCTAAAAGTGTTTCTCTGTTCAATTTGTTTACTGAATCTAATCTTCTTTCTAATAGACTATACTATTAGCCTCTATGTTTAAATTTAGCAATTAATTCTGCTGCTTGACTGTTGAAGTCTAGGGAACAATTTCTTTTCAACCGACCCAGTTATCTGTTGGGTATATTGGCAACTCATAGTCTATAATGACTGCTATTGTAATGTAAGTAGTTTTTAGAACTTACTGGTTTGATATAATTTTTGCATATTATAGTTCCATCAGATGCCGTCAAAGTTAGATCTAAATAATCTATAGTTGTTTTATGATAGGTTGAAGTAAAATGAAGGTTATATTGGTTGTTATTTAAATATTGTACAAACAACTTAGCATCTTTTTCATCTCCCTTCCAGATGATGAAAATATCATCAATGTATCTGTAATATTTTACCAAGATCGCCCCGAACAAGCCTCCCTGCACATGTTGCTCTTCAAAAGAGCCCATGTACAGGTTGGCAAAGCTCGGGGTGAACTTGGTAGCCATGGCCATACCCATTGTCTGCAGGTATATATCCCCATCATATAACAAATAGTTATGTTCTAATATAAATTTAGTAGAGGTGGTTATAAAATTAATTAATTGCGGTGATAAACTGTCATCTTTGATTAATGTATTTCTAATAATTTCTATTCCTTTATTATGCGGTATATGTGTGTATAAGAAAGAAACATCTAATGTTAAAAATGCATAATCACTTTTCCATTCAAAATTGTTTAATTTCTGTAACAAATCTAAAGTATATCGCAAATAAGAATCTAAATTTAACACAAATTTCTGTAAATAATAATCAACAAATGATGATAAATTTGTTGTTAGGGAATTTACACTGGAGACTATGGGACGGCCAGGGGTATTATGTAGGGATTTATGTAATTTGGGTATATGGTAGAAAATTGGCATAATTGGATGAATTTTGTATAAAAAATTGTTTGTTTAGTTATAATATTATCATTGACGGCATCTGTTAGCATATTTTTAAGAACAGTCTGATATTCCCCAGTAGGATAAGACTTCAACATTCTATATATGGAATCATCCTTTAATTGTTTTAAAGCTTCTTCCTGATAATACGTAGTATCTAGAATTGCTACTCCACCTCCCCCTTGTCTGCCTGTCGTATGACAAGGCTCGTATCTTTTTGCAATTTCTTTAAAGCTCTTCTTTCACCTTTTGATAAATTTACCAACACTATTTTTGCTGATGTTATTGCAATCACATAATTTTTGAAGTTCTTTTAGAGTGGAATTATAGAACACTTCTATTGCCTTACTGTTATATTTAATAGGATAAAAGATAGAGGGCAGTTTAAATTTAGAGGGGAGTATGTCTTGATGACTACTGGGAAGTTCTTCTAATGTATTAGTATTATACAGTTCTTCTAGGATTTGTAGTGCATCCATATCCATTAGAGATAGATTCAAATTATCTGATTGAGATGTTAAATTCTCTTTTTCATAGAAGAACTTTTGTCTGCAAAGAGCCCTAGTGAACTTAAAACATATCAAACATGTTGGGTTCAATATTAGGTGTAAATGATAGACCTTTTTCTAGCAATTTTAATTGATAAGGATTAAGAGTTTTAGAAGATAAATTGAAAATTTTTATTTTATTATTTTATGTCCAATTTTGGATTTTTTTGGGAACTCTTTTTCCTCCTCTACATCCTCTATACCTCTTGTTTTCTTTTGTGGGTTTGTAAGTGGTGACTCTAAAGTTTGAAACTTGTTGTTTGTTGGTATTTTCAGTAACAACTCTTTTTGAAAAGTTGAACTAGTACTAGGATTTATGTCTAAATTATCTGGTATATCTTTATTTGTAATAGTTTTGTTTGTATTGATAGAATTACTATCAGTATTGTCTTTATTTTTCTGATAATTCGTGTTTATTGTTTTATAGTTGAAAGGTTTGGATTTTTGAGTAGAAGTGACTGTGCTATCACTCTTTTTACTCTTATTGGTATTGTATTGTTTAGTTGATGCTACATGAGTAGAAAGATGTTTACTATATTGTAATCTAGATTCCCTGAACCACCAGCTGCTTATTATATCATTCCAAAATGAAAGTAAGCGCTGTCTAAAAATTTTTTTTTCCATTATATTGTTGGTGAAAAGTGTCTGATGGAGGTGCCCTGGAGCAGACCAAATTTCATGAGTGCTTCAGACTTGGACAATTGAACTTGCCTTCCACATGACAGACATCTAATAGCCTAAATTTTGTTTTTGTTGCAGATGAGGCATTTGCACTTCACCTTATTATTTTGTGCCCTTTCCCACAGAAGCTACTGACACATGAAAGAAGCATTTACAACTACCGTCTTTTTTTAAAGAGATGTGGTTTGTTGTCGCCTAGCAACCCGGGATCCTCACGTTCATTGGTGACAGTGGTCACGCTTTTCCCCACTTGTGTCGCCGGGCACGAGCAGCTGTGTTCAATTATGGCTGATTATCACACCCAGGACATCCGCTTATCGTTTCAGAGGGCTGGCCCAGTCAGTGTCTCCTGATTGGCCAGCCTCTCTATAAATAGCCATCATGGACTTTTCTCTCTTGCTGGTTATAGCATCCTTCATGTTGCCGCAGCTCCTTGTGCTAGTCCTTCTGTGGCAAGTTCTTTTGCCAATGTTCTGCCTAGTGCTAACCTGTACCTCTGCTCTCTCTTTATCTCCTGGTCTCTCTCTCTCTCTCTCTATCTTTGCTCCTTTCTACCCTTGCTATGTGGTTTCTTCACTGGTTGATCTTTTTGTATTCCTCTGTTAACTCTTACCAGTGGCGCACCCAGGGGGGGTTTCTGGTTGCCCAGAAACTCCCCAGATTGAAAATTGAAATGTGCAAAAAAAGTAAAATTTCAAAAAAGGAGCTTGGCTTCACGGGTGAAACGAAATGAGCGTGGCCTAGCGGCCATGTGGGGTAGTCTGTCATGGAGGATGATGG
>WWET01002311.1:91594-103601 GCA_011038615.1 Limnodynastes dumerilii
TTTATTTGTATTGTTTTATTATTGTAAATGCTTATTATACTTATTGTGTTATGTTCATAACTACCATGTGGTTTAGTACTGATACTTTTTTTAATTGAATGCTATTTGAAAACAAAGGTCTACTATTAATTTGCCAACCTTATAGCTGGGACAAGCCTTGGAATTCAGGAGCCAGATTTACTAAATTGCCGGTTTGGAAAACTGGGGATTTTGCCCATAGCAACCAATCAGATTCTAGATCTCATTTAACTGTTACATACTATAGAATGTCAGCTGGAATCTGGTTGCTGTAGGTAACATCTCTACTTTTCCAAACCTGCAGATTAGTAAATCTGTCCCCGGGTATACTGGTAATTATGATGTATATAATGACACTATATACCAGGGTTGCCAACTTTGTAAAGCTTCCCTCCCGGAGAACCCAGAGGGAAGATATAGCTTGCTGCAAGGGGGCGGGGCTTAATGACGCGATTTATGCAAATCACATCATTAAGCCCCTGCCAATCATTCATGAAATCTCTTGTGTTACTCTTGGACAGAACTGGAGCAGAGGGCAAACCCTGGAGTGGGATAAAGTGGGCCATCTTAGAAAACCTGTCCACTACGACCCAGATATTGTTGTACTTGTTGCAGAGTGGAAGGTCAGTCACAAAATCCATCAAAAGATGGGTCCAAGGAGCCTTAGGAACGATAAGAGGTTGCAGTGGCTCAAAAGGTGCTTTGCGAGAGATTTTGTGTTGGGCGCACAGTGAACAAGCGTTAACAAATTCTGTAGTGTCTTGCCATAGAGTTGGCCACCAGTAGTTCTGACTAAGAAGAGCTTGAGTCTTCTTGATGCCTACATGACCGGAAAACTTTGAGGCGTGAACCTACTGCAGAATCTTCCTTCGGAGAGCCTGAGGGACAAAAGTTTTGCCGGGTGGTGAAGGCTTGGTAAGTTGTGGTGGCAACCGGGATGGGATTCAAGATTGTGTTTTTCTTCTTCGGGATCTTCAGAGGAGAAGGAGCGAGAAATTGCATCTGCCTTGTGATTTTTGGAACCTGGACGGAACTGGAGTACAAAGTTGAAACGTGAAAAGAATAGTGACCATTTGGCATGTGTTGATTGAGGCAATGAGCAGTCTGGACATACAACAGATTTTTATGATCAGTGTAGATCGTGATGGGATGAACAGCTCCTTCTAGGAGGTAACGCCATTCCTCCAGAGCCAGTTTCATGGGCAAAAGTTTTCTCTGATAACTTTTCTCTCGGCCGGTTGGAACTTACGGGAGAAGAACCCACAGCATGGATTTGTTTGTCAGTAAACTTTTGGGATAAAATGGCCCCAACACTCTCAGATGACGCATCCACCTCCACTAAGAAGGGCAGAGACAGATCAAGTTGCCGGAGGACAGGAGCAGAGGAGAAAGCTTCCTTGTTGCACAGAAATGCTGAGAAACTTCCAGATGGCCACTTGGACGGATTGGCCCCTTTCCGGGTTAATGAAGTGATGGGTGCCATGATGGTCAAGTAATTCTGAATGAACCGTCTGTAGAAGTTCGCAAAGCAAATGAAACACCGGATGCCTCTGGTAGTGGTAGGCTAGGGCCAATCAAGGATAGCTTGCACCTTGGCGGGGTCCATATGGATCTCGGACCTAAACAGGATGAATCCAAGGAAAGAGACCTCCTCAGTCTCAAAGATGTACTTCTCCCATTTATAGTAGAGCGGATGATGGCGAAGATGGGACAGGACCTCCCTGACTTGTTTCCGGTACTCCACTATGCTCGAAGAGAAGATAAGTATGTCATCAAGGTAGACGACGACTGACTGATTCAAGAGGTCCCTGAAAATCTCACTAATGAAACTTTGGAATACCGCTGGGGCATTACTGAGTCCAAAGGGCATTACGAGATATTAGTAATGCCTATCCTGGGTATTAAAAGCGTCCACTCATCCCCGCAATGGATCCTAATAAGGTTATACACCCCTCGGAGATCGAGTTTGGTGAAAACTTGGGCCCCTCTTATCCGGTCGAACATCTCGGGGATCAATGGCAGCGATATTATTGATTCCCCGATAGTCTATACAGGGACGCAGACCTCCGTCTTTCTTTTTAACAAAAAAGAACCCTGCTCCAGGGGACGTGGAAGGGCGTATGAAGCCCCGCTCTAGGTTTTCAGAGATGTAACTGTATATGGCTTGAGTTTCAGGGATAGACAAGTGGTAGATTCGGCCATGAGGGGGAGTGGACCCAGGATCCAGGTCAATAGGCAGTCCCAAGGTCGATGCGGAGGCAACAATTTGGCTGCCTTCTGGCAGAAAACTGCAGAGAAGTCCTGGCATTGGACAGGAATCCGAGAGTCTTTGGAGGGCTGAATTTGACGCTGTGGTAAAACTCAAGGCAGCCACTTGTGCAGAGGAACCTGGGAGGATGCCCAATCCACATGTGGATTGTGGGTTAGGAGCCAAGGCAGGCTAATGATCATGGGAGAGGTAGCCTCGGTGAGAATCAGGAGCTGGATGGTCTCAGAATGGAGAGCTCCAATGTTGAGCGTCAAAGGAAGTGTGCGGTGAGTAATGCGGCTGCCATCTTTCACCGTGAGGTACGTTGGGGCTGGAAGAGGCTCAACTGGAATCTCCAAATCTTTCACGACCCGGGAAACAATAAAGTTCTCTACGGCCCCCGAGTCCAGGAGGGCAAGAAGCTTGGTACGTCGAACCCCTTGCACTAAAGTTAGAGGTATGAGGTGGTTCAAGGAGCGGATAGGTGCTCCTGAATTGACCTCCTCAAAATCAGTCAGGAGTGAGCGTTTCCCGGACGTTTGGGACACTGGGGACGTGTATGTCCGGAGTCACTACAATAGAAGCAAAGATTGTCTCTGATTCTCCGTTGTCTCTTCTTGGTAGTAAGTCATGAACTCCCTAGCTGCATGGGTTCCTCAGTCGTGGTAGCGGGAGACTTGGGACGAGGAGACATAGAAAGTCTTGGACAAGACGCCTTTTCCCAGAACAAACTGTCACGATCTGGGTATGTTTGGGATCAGTGGCAGGTTCTGAGGGGTGTTTAGGACGATTGGCACAGTAGTGGAAGCTGGGAGGCTGGAGGTAGTGCTTGTGCATAGGAGGTAGGCGGACCAGAGTGGATTGCTCCAGAGACTGGACTGGGCTGGACAGCGGACTGCTGGACTGGACTGCTCCAGAGACTGGACTGGACAGCAGACTTCTGGACTGACTGGATTGCTCCAGAGACTGGACTGGACAGCAGACTGCTGGAGCTGGAGAGCAAGCAGGCTGGTAGCAGTAATGCAGGTAAGCTGGTAGCTGTAGTGCAGATAAGCTGGTAATTGTAGTTCAGGCAAGCTGGTAGCTGTAGTGCAGGCAAGCTGGTAGCTGTAGTGCAGGCAAGCTGGTAGCTGTAGTGCAGTTAAGCTGGTAACTGCAGTGCAGGCAAGCTGGTAACTGTAGTGAAGGTAAGCTGGTCTTGGAAAGAAGGCTTGATCCATCTTAGCTGGCAATGCAGGGTTAATGCAGCTGGCCTTGGTAAGCAGGCTTGATTAGAAGAGCAGCTGAGCTTGGAAAAACAGACTTTATGCTGATCAGATAAACTGACTTCTCTAGCAGGGATTCAGGAATCAGGTAACAAGTGAACACAAAGGAGAACTAGGCACCTTGAGTGACCAAGTTGTTCTGGCACTGAGGGATCAATGCACATTGTTTAAATAGCCCGCCCAGTGCACAGATTGGCTGGAGGGATCATGTGTGTTGCAGAGGTAGTATCTGAGTGGCTGCTGAGAATCACATGACAGGAAGCAAGATGGGCGAAGTCCATGCACCAGAGGATAGTGGTGCAGGTGCCCAATTCCCAGACACTATGTTGAAATGGACGCTGTGCAGGAGGCTACCAATATTGGGAGTGGCACCTCTGGAGAGCTGGAGAGCAGACATGATGTGGGAGAGTCGCTGACAGACGGCTCCTGGTCCGGTAAGTGCAGCAGTGTGTGCCGCTGAGCATGACAGCCACCCTCTGACAGCTCGCTTAAACTTCTGTGAGTGCAGGGATCCAGGCTCGTTAGCAGCCACACCCCTTTCACCCATGGTAGTTACGGGTGTGGGTCCCCACTAAGAACATTCCTATTTCGATAGGGCCGTTCTCTCCAAGCCAGTTTTGAACTGACAGGGATATCGATTACTTATGCCTCGATGAGGCATAGCAATCGATCCCTGGAGCATTGATAGATAAGTGTAGAAAACTAACCCCAACCCTTCCCCTAATTCCTAACCCTCCCTTTCCATTAACCTAACCCTAACCCCACTTCCCTGCAGCCTGACCCTAACCCTTTCTTCTCCCTAGCCTGACCCTAATACTCCCTTCTCTACAGCCTAACCCTAAGACCCCCCCTCCCCGCAGCCTGACCCTAACTCTCTCCTTCTATGGCCATAACCATAACCCTTCCATCCTAAGAACCTAACCCTAACTTCCCCTAACACTAAAAGTCCCCGGAGAGTTTACTCACCTCTCTGGAGCCATCAGCGGCGAGTGTGGCGGGTCCTACAAAAATGAATGGGTGAGTATTCTCATATTGGGTAATTTAGCTACCCCATAGACTATTACTTAGTACATTTCTATTTTATAGAGACCAGGGAAGCAATCATGGCAATCTATGTAAAAAGTTATATTTATCTTGTTAAGAATGAAATATAACTTACATTGGAATAAAAATAAGCATAGAGAAATCCCCCCGAAATCACGTTTATTGCATCCAAAATAGTCAAATTTATTCTGATCAATAAAAGAGTGAAATCTCAAGTGGTTAAACATTGAAACCTATTATCGCGTCATTGTACAAATCACCGCTAGTACTTACAAACCCTATAAACTTGGTGTGTTAGCTTTGGCTGTAAATAAAATTTGTGAGGCATCATATAAATTCCTTCGGACTGAATATATTTGAAATTAGAGTAATAAATGTTTATTGTAAGTGTACTTAACAGAGATTCTAAAACACATTATCAAGTTTAGCAAATAATATTTCTTGCCTGGAACACTTTCTTTGAACTCGTAAAGTTGTAATGCTATAAAAATCTTCCACATATGTGGGCCTAAGTTCACCTGAGTCAGGCAATGTGTTAGATCAAACTTCTATCGTTGAAGCTACGTTGTTGTAACACTTTTGTTGGAGATCCGTCCAACAGGCCTGTGTATTCCCTTAGCCCGCCTGAACCCTGTAAGATGGGTGTGGGGCAGAGGCGTTTTAAGAAGTGAGGGGGCCCTTGTGCAGGATTTGTACATGCCCCCTTCTTTAACTGAGATAGGACAGTCCCCATTTGTGGACCTCAAAAGGGGCGGGGCCTAACTGTGATGTAAGCTCTGCCCCTTCTTCGGCGAATAGTGACAGTCCCACCGCAGAGGAAGGGCGGCTCATTTTTCATCTATTTCTTCCCTCCGGAAGATCTAAGAGGGAAGAAATAGATGCCAAATGGCTCCCCCTTCCCCTACCAACCCTGGGTGCAAGATGAATGCCACAGGGCCCCTTGTTCTAAGGGGCCCGTGTGCACTGCACACTCTGCACTCATTATAGATATGAATATGGCATGGGGGGACATTTTAATTTTACAGTAGGGGTGGGTTTTTAATGCTTCTGTGTGGATCAGCAGCCGCACTGACCATTGATCCGCACAGGGGACTTAAGGCTACCTTCACTCCCTTCTTCTTCAGTGCAGACTGCCATACCTCCATGCATGCGGTAAAGGCACGGAGGTCTGGACCAAGTCCCTAGTGGTCAATCTACTCATTTAGGGAGCCATTTATAAAAGAGTGAGTCAAAACTACCAAAGATCGCATCACGTGAGAATGGTTCACAATATATACACTGAGGTTGTTTAAAATGAAGAAAATAGATGTTGTTAAATGACCTAGTCAAAGTTCTATGTGTACGTGTCAATTTACTAAAACTAGTTACTAGATGTTACCCATAGCAACCAGTCAGATTTTAGCTATCATTTTTTCTAGTATATTGTAGAAAATGTGTTAGGTGTAATCTCTGCTGCTAGTGAAAGGATGACATGGATCATGTGTTTATAATTATATGTTGTATATGTTGTATGTGTTTTTGTAATAGCTGTTGTGTTCATTAATCATGTCTCATTTCAAATAAACCACTTGTATACCAGAAGTTACTTTATAGATCCCCGACCATGCCATAGTCATTTACTACATTGATACATCCTCTTGATACACATCAATCAACCAGTGGTCAGCAGATTCCAGTCCCCTTGCAATAACATTTCTCTGCCTACCTGGGTCCAGCACTGACCTCCTCCAGATGGCATCCTCTCTATGAATCTGTATAGATCTTTAATAGTCTTTTATTTGTGTTTTTTTAATAGATTTTTTTTATAATGGATTTTAACATGTTTGTGTCTTTTGATACATCTCCACACCATCCTGAACTGCTACAGAACATTTACTTGTCTACCTCCTTTCCTGCTGCAGCATTCTGAAGTTTTCTGAGCCACCTTACCTTTCTACCTGTGTGTCACCTATAGTGACTGGTTTCCTCTGATTCACCTGGGTGCTTTACCATCCAGCACTGCTACAGAGGATAACCACCTATTTGTGTTCTCCACAATTCTATGAGAGTTTATCCTGTTTCCCATATTTCCTTATCAGTCTCCTGAACATTTCCCTATTTCCATTCCTTTACTTGAGTCTTAGCCTATCGTCATGGCTGTGATCCACTACTCATATCTTTTTCATAATATACAGATAGCCAAGCGCAATTCTGGACCCCGGTAGAACAACTTCTTGGGCAACCCCCCATAGCTGGTTATTGCCGAGACATTTACCAAGACATCTGTAAAAGGGGGTGTATTTAAACCATTGGGATCGTGCCTAGCAAATTTAAAACTCATTCATCTACAGAAAGAAACACATTGGGACTGATCCAGAGGAACGGCCGCTAGGGGAATTATGTACAGCTCATACGTAAGTCCCCTATTTTGAAGGTTGTGCGCATGCGCACTACCTTCATGCGACTCCGTAACGGCCTGCATATGTAAGGTAATTAATGTTCGCTGGCTTTTACGAAAAAGGGGCTTTTCCCCCCTTTCACGTATGTCGTATCTCTGCCGTGAAGGCAGAGATAGACATGCTAATGAGGGAACGGGGCGGGGGAAGTGTCCAGATTTCCTACCGACAGCGGGGATCGCACGGAGCGTGCACTCCCCACTACGGTGCCGACCGTAATGACCTTGGATGCCCGTAAGTCAGGATCCGGCCCACTGACACATCTTTTGTGGAGGTCGAATTAGAAGCTCTCACAGCACATAAGAGGGTCCAAGCTCAGAGATCCTTACAATTAGGTGCAGAGGGTAAAGATACATTTTTATTATATTTTATTTATTAAGCACAAATTGGATTTGTCTGTTAAACTCCAGTGTAACCAAACAAATGGCACTAGCAATTTGAAATCAATCAGATTTCCAGACGCATTACCTATCCATCCCCCCACCCCCACACTCAGTACTTGTAGAGATTACGGGCCATAATCAGAGATCTGTTTTCAAACGCGAGCGCAAATAAATGCACGTACCTAGGAACACCCACCAAAACCCCTGACACTCCCCTTGCAAATCCGTGCTCTCGTAGACTTACACCTCCATAGAGCACTTGTATCTTTCCGTGTGCAGTTGTGTGCTTATGTGTCCTCCGTGCGTACGATTCATGATAGTCGCGCATTTCTTCATTAAAATGCCTCCCCCCTTAAATTCAACAAATACATATATTATTTATGTTTTAAACATTGTTCAACTTGCCTTTGACCAAAAAGGTGCTATTCTAATTTTAATATTGAATTTCACATGTCATTTTTTTTTTTTTACTTTGAAAGTTTTATAATTAAAACGTGAGTGAATTAAAATGATGGTGGGCGCTTGTTGTTTCATTACGGTTCGTGACAATGAAATGTAAAATAAATTAAAATAGCTTGGTGTTTATATAAAATTAATAAGTAACATTTGAATATTCATGATAGGGAATGAGATTAGCCTATTGTTCTTTTTAAAAAATGTCTGAACATGATAAGCAAATCCCTTGAGAAATCTGTAATGTGTTATCAACTTTATATACTTTGCATATTTTGATTAAAAACAAATACATTAGCTATTGTTGGAAGGTTATCGAAATAGATTTTAATGAGCGTGTGATGCATAAATTGAATGAAATGGATATTTTGTTTTGCTTGCAGATCTGATAATTGTATACATTTACGTTACTGATTTAATTACACAAACAGATATTGAAATTTATATTTCTATTATTTTTTTAGATAGCAATAAGCAGTTAATTAATTTACTGCTTATTCTGTTAATTATTATTTTTTTTTATGTACTTAGATTTTATGGTATATATTTATTATGCATTTATATTTACTTATTGGTGTTGGCAATGGCATTCTGAAACATTATAGCAACAGCTATCTATGGGTACCTATGAAGTACAGAGTTAGGGACAGAATCAAATCTTGGTGCATTTACTACACACAATTTCTGTCTGTCCGCATGGAATTGAGGAGTAAACACCCCTATCACTCCCCTCTCTCATGCAGTCTTTAGGTCAGGTACGCTTCCATAAGGCAGCCTTAAGTCACCCAGTGTGGATCAGCAGTCTGTACAACTGCTGACCTGCACGGAAATGGTAAACCCTGCACTCACTGTAAAATTTTACTTGTTTATTACAATGAAATACTTAAATTTTGTACAAATGTGAATCTTGGTCACGTGCACCACTTGATGTCATGTGAAGTATGAAATAAATATATATCATGTCAAGAAGTGCACTCATCTGTAAATGAGCTGTATTATATCCTTAGGTGCCATGGGCGCTTCCCTCCAAGATTCCAATTTTTATTAACTGCTAAATTCTGTAGTTTCCTCACAGGTTGACGAACTCTGACGCGTTTCAAGCCATTCACTGATCTTTTTCAAAGTGCTGAGTCAGCGGTCCTCCCTCTGGGTTGGATTCATACTTGTGTAAGTCACTAACGCACGAAAAGTGTGTAAGTGGTATGATTTGACTGGAGGGGGCATGCTAGCGTATCAAGCATCATATGGAACTTAGTTTCGTCCGAGCCCATTTCCTAGGAAATGCAAGCATGCTAATTGTACAGTGTGGGAGTAGTATCCCACACTCATGCGGATCAGCGTTTGTACGAACTGCTGATGTGCGCGCATTACTTAAGGCTGGCTTATGCCCGCACGAGAGAGGGGAGTAACAGGACTCCCACACATACGGAAAGCATGCAGGAGTCTGGATCTGCTCCTCTCTTTTTAAGTGCTGCCTGCTCATCTGTCGCATAATTATCATTTACTGCCACAAACACTCACTAGTCTATATTCATGGCTATATTTCAATTGAACTTTCATATTGTGGGCTCTATTTATAGACTTCATTTTTAAGTGATAGGGGCAGTTTTTAAGATAAAACTGCCCTTATCACTTAAAAATTAAGTTTTTCATTTTAGTAATGCTGCATCGCCAATGGAAACTCTAGTTTCCATGGCGATGCAGGTAGCGTTCAGAGACCATCGCTGGCCCGTTCTTCCTAATGCGGGCCAGCAGGGTCTCCAATTTATACAGCTGGGAAGCAGAGTTTTATCACCCCTCGCTCCCAGTGTAAACCTAACGCCAGCTCAGGCTGGCGTTAGGAGCTGTCCGCAGGGAGAGCCCTGCAATAGACAGCTTTACTCCGCCCCCCTCCGTCCCTGATTGGTCCAGAGAGGTGTAAGTGACAGGAATCAAGCTGATTCCTGAATGCTTTTTTTTAAATTCTTTGCGATCTCCCTGAACCACCAATGGTTCCCCCCCTTTGATCCACCGAAGCACCAATGAAAAGAGGAGATTCAGACATATATATATATATATAAAATGAATCTTCTCTTTCAACAGTATTGTCGGAGCTTCATATACGAATGAAGCGCTGACGATACTGCAATTTCACTCGCAGGACATCGGGAGCCTGCGCAACGCTGGTGAGTTTTTATAAATCTGGGAAGGGAAATGTTGCTCGCTGCGATGATAAGCGAGCCTGGATCACTATCACTCTCTAGATTTATATGCTGTCTATAAATAGAGCCCATACAGTCAGATTATGGAAGGGGGATTAAAATCTAAAATATTTACAGTTCCTGCTTCCATATACCTCTGGTCTATTTACTGCCGTTTATTATATTTCATCCTTATCCTTTCAGCCTTAATACTCTGTATTGTACATCCGATATCTTTACCACCCTAGTCTGTTTGTTATTACCCAATCTTGTTTATACTGATTGTTAAGATTGTAAAGGGTTATGTAATCTGTTGGCGCTATATAAAAACCTGTTAATAAATAATAAAAAATAAATTGTTACTTGAATAATTCTTGTTCCATAGGTGCTTTTCTACTTGGAGCATTGTTGCTGTTATGTATCCAAAGGTCTTAATAAAAGGAAGAACACATGAAGGACGTCTGTCTGTTTATTTTACATGCTATTTCTCTTTTTCTACCTGGTTCCGATAATTTGTAGCGGGGTTCATTTCAGAGAGCTCCCCGTTGCTTTAAAGACTTTTCTGATCGATATTCCATATTCATTTTCCTCCCTATATATTAGTTGCAGTGCTCATAGGGGGATCTTATCTAAAGAAAAAAAAGATGCCAAAAATGGCATTGGGCCTGATCCAGACTTAATAACGACAGACAATTTATGCATGTGGTATGCGTAACTCTGGCTGTGAGAAGGCACTGCTCATGCGTGCGGCAGATGTTACTCATTGTAATTCCGATCGTATGTAACTTGTACAGAACTCTGTATGATAGGGAATGACATCCCTGCGCAAGCTGATTATATTTATTGTGGGGGGGGGGCATTATCCTTAGCAGTGCATAACTTAGGTATAAGTGCATACGTAAAATAATCTTAAGTCTGGATCGGGCCCATGGAATGATACTAATAACTAATGCTTTGTGTGAGGGGACACTCAGAGCAGGCACCTTTTCAGTAGCCTAGTCAGGTGATTACTAGTATTTTTATGATCCGATAAACTGCCCACACCCAGAACCCAAATATACACAAGGCAACCATGTGTGACTGATTCACATACATGGACAGTCTGACTTAGGACTGATGCACACATTGGCACAGAGCGAGTCCCGCATGCGTGGCTAGAGGCACAAGGCTATTAATGCAAATGAGCTGCACATGGGCTTTTAATGTACAGTATGGGCGTTCCAACGGAGTTAGGACTGATTCACAGGTAGCAGCGCCTTGCATAAACTAACAGGAAAAGATAAGGGAGCCCTCGACCACTTGGAAGTTTAAGAACTGTAGTTTTTGCTGTGAGCCCATGCGTCTTCTCTTACTTAGTTCAGGCCACACCTGCTGCGCGTGTTATAATCAATGGATGTGTGTTTTTAAATGAAACAAATAAAGGCTCCGTTATTTAATCCTAGGCTAATTTTACATTTCGTGTAAGACTTTGTGCCAATATTTGGTTACATTACATTTTCTTATATGTAACTGTATTGGTTGTTTGTGTTGCTTTTATTTTTTTAAATGCTTATTTGTAAAATGTTTCATGAAAGCCTCTATATGTAGTAGATCATTGTATTTCTATATTTCTAGCTTCATGCCGTATGCGTTTAAATGTATTGTAAAGTATGTCATCATCATCATTATTATTTCAAGTTGTATTTTGTGGTGGGAGTCTCCGCATAGAAGAATGGTAGCAAGAAATAGGGACAGCCGAAAGTTCCTTTTTCGAATACCCATCCATTTTCCTATAAGATGTCACTGAGGAGTGGGCAGGGCCTTGTCAATGTGTCCTGGGCCCTACAATTTCTGATGGAGGCTCTGAGGAACAATCAGAAGAATGTTTTTTTTTAATTTCTCTGGTGTTTTTGGGCCTGATCCAGAGGTACGCCGATGCGCTGTGCTTACTAAAGCACAGCGTATCGGCGTTCACTTACCCTGACACTCCCCCTGTGCGGGC
>WWET01002311.1:103785-133925 GCA_011038615.1 Limnodynastes dumerilii
CACAGTGTAGAGATGTTATTTCTGGTGTCTGTACATGTGATGTGTCATTGTATATTTATATATAATGTGTTATTATTGTGTTAGTGATGTAATGACATATACACAGTGTAGAGATATTATTTCTGGTGTCTGTACATGTGACGTGTCATTGTATATTTATATATAATGTTATTATTGTGTTAGAGAGATGTAATGACATATACACAGTGTAGAGATGTTATTTCTGGTCTCTGTACATGTGACGTGTCATTGTATATTTATATATAATGTGTTATTATTGTGTTAGAGAGATGCAATGAGATATAAACAGCGTAGAGATCTTATTTCTGGTCTCTGTACATGTGACGAGTCTGTGTGACTGTTATGTCTCAGTAATGATGACGTTTTCTCTTCTTATCTAGATTTACATGACACAGAGGAGTTCTATCAGCGTCTATATAGATATAATGATGCAGAGCTGCGGATGATATATGAGTATTATAAGGATGATCTGATCTACATTGTGCAATCCTCGGCCACCCGCAGCTTCCTCAGTGATCTAGAACAATGGACCAAACTTAAGATAGAGGTCTGGAAGATATTACTGTATTAACACAAAATTTTGAAAACAAATTTGAAATTTGACTACATTAAATATAAAACCTCAGTGACCAACGTGTAACCAGAAGATCTCCTGTGACTTATCAGTGTGATATATGGGGTGAGGGGTAAAAGTGGGAGGTGGAAGGTTTGATAAAACTATTTCTTATCTTGTTTTCCTTCTAGATCTATCTGACTATGAAACGAGACCTCGGTGACGCTGTGGTAGCGGAGAGGTTGGTACGAGATGTTTTGGAAGCAGGAAGAAAAACTGTGATTGAATTCTGGAAATATCTCTATAGCCTGAAGAGGAAAATCTCACATCCTAATATCCGGACAGTGCTGGAAGAAATCAGTCACACAGGTAATTGTATTATATAAACCAGAGGCAAAAACACAATAATATATCTGTTGTTGTATATATGGGACTAAATACATGAATAAGTATTGGTATAACAGAAATCTATAAATACAAGAATAAATATCATACTATCATAATATAGACTCCATCAGCAGCAGCCTCATGAAAAATGTATAGCTGAGATCCTCTGGAGGAAGAGGCAATGATAGTCCTCTATGTTGGGATATAATGGAGAGAGATCTGTTTGGCAGGTCAGTAATAGCAGTATAACATCATACATGGCAGAGCTTTCCATCTGGAAAGTCCTGTATTAGATTACTGGGGTGAGCAGGGTTTTTTATTGCTGGTGAACTACAGGTGCCAGTGAGATGTCAGGACATGCTGGTACTTGTGCCCTGGCAGTGATGTTGGAACCTGTAGTTTGCCAAGGAAAAAATTATTTTCATCTGTTTTCGGCATAGTTACACAGGCCTCAGTGCTCAGGGATCAATGAATGGGTAAGCATGGCATTTGCCATACTTAACTATTCATTCATTCATTCATTTATTCAGAAATCACTGGCAGACGTGCCGCACACACCGGACCAGAGGTGAGGACCGGAGGTGAGTATTAGGGTCAGGCTGCGGGCAAGAGATGGTTAAGATAATGGGTTATATTTACAAACTTAATTTTAATTGATAATGCCTGTTTTCATTGTAAAACAGACATTGGGCCTTTTAGCAAGTACTGCGCATTCGCACCATAGAAAATACGCTTAGTAACGTAGCGTAATTGTGAACGTATGGGCCATTCACGTATGTGTCACGTAAATACTTACGTGTGGGCGTGCCAATTTTACGTGTGTCCAAAATACGTCTGAAATACGTGAAGTAGGCGTTACATTACGTTAAATAATTCCATTCCGAGGGATAAAATAACGCTATCTCAGGATGGCGTTAATGCCTTTATACCAGCGATCTCCCCATATTCCCTTTCTTTCCTCCCCCTAATAGCTGTTATTAGGGGGAGAAAAAGGGGGGCATGTATGAGGACACCGCTGGGATAAAGGAGTATGCACTAATATAAAAAAAGTTAAGTAAGTTTTCCGATATGTTCCATTGCGTATACGCGGTCGGAGCTCTGCATACGGCCCAAACTCACCTGTCCGGGAGATGACTTTGAAGATTTCAGACTGATATGAAGACACTGGGCATGCGCAGTGTTTTTCCTATTGGGACTTGAAATGTTCTAAGTCCCGCAATGTAGTCTATGAGCATGTGTAGGACTTCATTCATATTAAATATGAATGAAGTGACCTGTGATGCGCACAGAGATCATCGCAGGAGCTCGCCAGACCTCGCAGGACCTCGACGGAAGGGTGAGCATTCATACATTTTAAAAAGGAAAATGTTGGGCTCGCTGCGATCACAAGTGAGCCAAGTAGCAGCTACGTTCATTAGGGAATGAAATGAAAGGGACGGGATAGGGTTGGAATCAGGAGAAGGATTGGAGGTAAAGGGTTACTCATCGTTTATCGCTGCCTCTTTGTCCTGGGGAATATCGATTGCTTTGCCACTTTGGAAATGCCTGGCAGAGTATGCCCGTTCAGACCCACACCCCTCCTATTGTCTATTGTCTATTCTCTGGAGGTCAGGACATGTAAGTAAATATGTATTATGGCACTGCCCGTCACATGCAGCCCTGTTATCACTGACATAATGACAATTACACAGGTCACTGCCCCCAACTCCTTTAATACTTTATGCTGCTTCTCATGATCTGATTGGTCAGTAAACCAAGTATAACCTGGATGAGAAGGAGGTGAAGGTCACACACATAAAGATCTCTGTTCTCTTTACACATGAGTTACTCCTGGGCTAAACCATCTTGATTGCAGGGGAGTCATATTTCATCTGTTGCAAACAATCTTGGAGTTGAGAGGTGATATTTCCTATCCCAAGTCTGAATAACAGTGTGATAGTAAAGCTGGTCAGTATCTGTGTGCAGTAAGCAATTCTAAGATATAATATATCCCTGCATGCAAAGAACACAATTACCTTCACTCCCCCTGAAATCAACATGGTTTAGCCCAGGAATAACTAAGTTCAAGCACTTAACTAGGGGCCGGATCCAGAACTACTAATTAAATAAACAGTAGCTACTGTGCAGGAGTAGTAGCTATTGTACGTAATCTGCGTATCGTATCTTTTAGACCGCATATACGCAATCTACATATCGAAGCAATACGCAGATTACGTACAATAGCTACTACGCATGCGCAGTAGCTACTGTTTATTGAACTACGTCCGTCTATGGAAGACGGACGTAGTTCTGGATCCGGCCCTAGGTCTGGATCCAGCCCCTTGTCACATAATAATAACATGTGTCTGAGTTACAGATGTAACAGCTCTTAATGAATTATCTCTGTTATATTATTGTCTGATAATATGAAGTTTTCTTGCACTCAGGTGACTCTCTGGTGGGGAAGATAATATTGGATGAACATGGACATAACCTGACTCCAGGACTGAGAGGTAAATAAAGTTGTGTTTGTTCCACATCGACGTTATATGGGATGACATAATGGGGTAGATCCAGAACTACGTTTGCCGTACGTTTATTCGCTGAGCGTATTTTCGTGCGCGTAAATTCACTACACTCCCCTCAGCACACCCCTTGCACGGACGTATTTTGTCAAGATACGCTTTCCAAACCCTACCTTAACTTTTTCCAACGTAACCGCTGTCATACGCACACGTACGTATGGGTTGAACGAATTTACGCAGCTAAGCACGCCCTTACTGTACACTTTAAATACCACCCCCCGCCTACTTCACGTATTTCACACGTATTTTGGAGTAACGTAAAATTGGCACGCCCACACGTAAGTATTTACGTGACACATACATGAATGGCCCATACGTTCACAATTACGCTACGTTAATGTGCGTATTTTCTATGGTGCGCAGTGCATTCTAAACAGCGATTTTACGTCTCTGCCACGCGTAAATTTGCTTTGAATCGTTGTTCTGGATCAGGCCCAATATATAGAAGAGATGCATATAATCAGTAGAGATGAGTGCCAACCCCTGTCTTTAAGTTTTGGATCTGTATTCACTTTCGTATTTTGGTTTTGGCTTTGTCAAAAAAGAAAAAAAAATGTTTTAGTTTTGGACCTGTATTTTATTTTAAATTGCAAAAAAATGCTCAAATCAAGTAATTTTTATGTATATTTGCTCCTAAAGCATTATTAATAAAAATAACAATAAAAATAACATTAATTTCCAGTCATTCCAAGTCAAATTGGACCACTTCAGATTGAGGTTGGCTGGTACATGTTTCCATATATTGTCTAGTATCCCACTCTTAACTTTGTGACATTTGTCAAAAATATTCTCATGTATTGTTATATAACATATAAAAGGACAATAACTATGGTTCCTTCCACAGTATAACTATATATATAAAAGCCATTCTGCTTCTCATCCATCATACACATGCGCAGCAGTGTCCACAAATGGACATTACTGTTCATGCCCAATGGTGAGGGGCAGAAAAAACTAAAAATAACACACACACTACCCCCTTCCCCCTTTTACTTACCTTTAGTGGCAGCAGGAGGATCCCAGTATCGGGACCTGCTGCCTGCTGCCACCTGCCCTCTCCTCCTGCCCGCACTGAAGTTCTTGCCACATTCAAGATGGCGGCCAGGGTCCTTTCTTAGGACCCCCGCCGCCATCTTGAATGTGGCAGGAACTTCCTGAATGAGGAAGTAAGTTCCAGAATGTGGAGATGAGGGACCCACTGCCACCATCTCCACATTCTGCAACTTACTTCCGCATTCAGGGGCAGTTCCTACCACATTCATGATGGTGAATAAATAGGAGAAAGTGGAAATGGGGTAATAAATACTATTAAAAAGTGCAAATATACTATAAAGTGCTAGTGAAAGTGCTGGTGCAGTAAATTATGGTGAAATAATTTAAATAAAGTAAGGCCAAATGTCCAGACTTATGTAGTCAGTTCTTAATCCAAGAGAATGTTCAACAAGAGTTTTTTGCAATAAAAACTCCCATAAAATCCCATAAAAATCCAATTCTTGTAAATCAATCCTGCACGTTACATGAGTCACTTAGATATTAGTAAACACCATTGTGTAAAACAGCCCGGGCAGTCACTTGAAAAAGGGCAGTAGCCCGAAATGCGTTATGCAGCTCCACGTTCTCAGGATCCTTCCAGCTGAACCACTTGCCTGCCTTCCAGAGGGGACCCCGTTCCAACTAGCGCTGCCCGGGCTGTTTTACACGTGCTCTCCCCTTCTGGACAGATTTCCACCAGCACACCAGTGTTTAAGGAAAGTTCCCGGTTTTATTATAAAATTTACCATGTTGCCATGTTTTTAGTCACCTTGTTTTTAATTTTGATGAAGTAAAAGTTTATAATTTTAAACCACCCTTTTCCCTTGTTTTAAAGATACAAATAACAGAGTGTAACGGAGTGGTATTTACTAACATCTAAGTGACTCATGTAACGTGCAGGATTGATTTACAAGAATTGGATTTTTATGTGATTTTATGGGAGTTTTTATTGCAAAAAACTCTTATTGAACATTCTCTTGGATTAAGAACTGACTACATAAGTCTGGACATTTGGCCTTACTTTATTTAAATTATTTCACCATAATTTACTGCACCAGCACTTTCACTAGCACTTTATAGTATATTTGCACTTTTTAATAGTATTTATTACCCCATTTCCACTTTCTTCTATTTATCCACCATTATCCCATTTTTCTCAGTGCCCCGAAATATATCAATTTATTTCACATATATACTTTTTTGGAGATTGGGAGTCTCTTTTGATATATTTGGGGCTGCAGAGCTTAGCTCTGGTGAGTGGCATAAAAACTTTGGTACATTCATGATGGCGGCGGGGGTCCTAAAGAAGGACCCCAGCCACCATCTTGGATCTGGCAGGAACTTTTAGAACGCAGAGATATGGCGGAGATGGTGGCAGGGGGTGCCTCCTCTGCTACCTAGCAACAGCCCTCTCCACCTTGAGAGTTAAGGTTGAGTCCAGGCTTCGGAAGTGCTGTACGGAATATAGTATTGCACCGACTAACTTTGCCTCCGCTGCAGACAAGGTTACGATTGCAGTGCGTACTTAATTCTAGATCCAGTCCATGAGGCTGACGGGGAAATCGGAAAAGGCAGCATCCGGGTCTCACATTATTAAATGATTGATATCTGGAGACGATTTAGCACAAAAAATACACAAAATGTACTTTATTGTATAACGGAGTTTTGATGGCGAGATTTCTCATGTCGCGCCATGATGGTTCAAACTGGGAAAAGGGGAATTGTCTGACGCTAGAGTATTGGCACAGCAGAATCAATTAAAATATGCATGTTCTTCTTGGAGCATGTTCTCCTGACCCTGTTGAACAGAGGGCGCCCTGGTTATGTCATAGGATAATACAGTTTCCGAAATATGAGTGACCAGTCTGATTTTGGGGTCACCGTCCCACTGCAGTCCACACGAGAGGGGAACAAAGACTTAAAGGAAAAATAGTGATTTTTTTTTTTATATATATATATATTTATTATTCCTTATATATTCTAACGCGGTCCGGTGACTCTGCGGCACTCATGCATCCGATAGGCGCACATGTAAAATATCCCTGCGAGGAATAGAAGAAATGGGAGAAGTAATTTCGGAAGATGATGATGGAGGAAATATTCACAGAAGAATAACAGCAAAGGAAACACAATGCTATTAACAGCTGTAAATACACTGGGGGACATTAATACATATGTATGTGAGAAGCGACCAACATATATATTTTTTTATAGTTTGTAAAATGTAAAAAAAATAATAATTGTATAAATAAAGAGGAAAAATTGTGAACAGGACTTGTGCTGCAGGGTGAGGAATATAGAGGCTGCTATTAACCAGTATATTCCTAGTATCTTTTAGCAGACTAAGAGCCAGATTTACTGGGCTGTGGGTTTGGAAAAGTGGAGATGTTCCCCATAGCAAACAATTCAATTTTAGCTGACATTCTCTTGTATGTAAAAAGAAAGTGAGAGCTAGAATCTCAGTGGTTGCTATAAGCAACATCTACACTTTTACATGCCTGCAACTTAGTAAACCTGGCCCTAAGGGTTAATGGCTCTTAGCACTTGTATGAGTGGCAGAATAGCGTCTGCTTAGATAAATTATGAGTACAACTTCATCCACATTATTGGTGCAGTGTGCAGAGGCACAAGTGCTAAGAGCCATAATCACCAGGTTCAACTGAAGTGTGGGTCCCCATTGCGAATGGCTTTATTTTGATAGGGCCGTTCTCTCCCAGGAGTACTACACACAGTGCTCCGAAAGGTGAGTAACAATTCTATCCTTAGTCCACTTTCTAACCCTAACCCTAAACCTAAGCCCCCCACACAGTCTAACCCCAACTCCCCGAAGAGGGTTACTTACCTCACCACTGGTCTGGCGGCGGCGGTTCCGAGAATGAATGGGTGAGTATGGCGATCGCCATGATAACCATGATAACTAATTTCCTTTTGAACAGGTAAATATACAATACTGTATATAGACTGGGTAGTGGTGCTTGCACCCCCCTCCCCCCTTTTAATGTATTCTTTAGGAGCAGCCTGAACGGTCCATGGACAATTTCACTCTACACTAATTTCCATGGTCATTCACTTCCCATTTGCCAGTTCTGATAAATATCTGTCCAGCAAGTTACAAGTTTCCATTCCTAAACTGTGTGAGATGTTTCCATACTGCTTTCCCCGTTGATTGTGTTTGTGTCATCTCTATTATTGGCTGCTATCTTACTCTACACTCAGTATTCATTCAATACATCTTAATCCAGCTCTGGAAGTCTTTATAGTTACTGTCCTGCGGCTGACATGTGTTTGTGTCACTTTGTCAGTATTTTTAACCAGATTTCTGCAGTCTTCAGACTATATCGAGGCATAATGACATTTGTGATGTGCTCGCTAGAAATGAGATTGTAGATGAAGGTTAATGAGATGAATACTAGTATAGGGACAAAAACAACAATTTACATGTTGACAAAAATAACAATTTTCATGACAACAAAAACAATCATTTACATGACTTCAACTGGATTTTTTTAAAACTATTTTTTGTAAAAATCAAAGAAAACTGTCATTTTGGAAGCCAAACATGAGGTGTCCACACATCACTGCTGGTTATTGTTCACTACTGTATGTTGTATATGTGATACTATTTGCTAATTTACAGCTAACAATGCAGACAGTTGTATCTGCAGACCAGCTCTATACTTCCATATTATTACATATTATTAGTGTGTACATTTTGGGAATATTATGGAAATTATATTACTGAGAGTGAGAGTGAAGTTTGGATTTATAAAAATATAATTTCAGATTTTTTTCCACTTTGTCTCCATTTTAGACATTCAGGAGCAGCACAAGGAACATCTTCTGGAGAAGACTCAGCGTCTAGTGGAGCACAGACCCCCGGGATCTACACGGGGACGGCAGAGTTTCTGCATCTCTGAGCGTTACGTGAACATGGTCGTTGTCTCCAGTGATGATATCAGACAACGTTCACAGCATGAGCTGATAGAGACTGGGAAGAGACATGAGGATATAATGAAGAAGGAAAGACTTATGCTGGAAAATATAACCATTAACAAGTTGTTCCGCTGGTCCTGCCAGAAACAATGTGAGCCCCGTGTGGTGATGGTGAGCGGGGTCCCGGGGGTGGGGAAGACCACAATGATGCAGAAGTTTGTCTATGACTGGGTGACTGGGAAACTCTACCAGAGATTTGCTTTTGTCTTCTTCTTCAAGTTCCGGGAACTCAACAGGTTCAGTGAGATCAATTTGGAGACAATGATCCTTCAAGAATATCCACATCTCCAGAGTCAGCTGGAAAACATCTTCCATGAGCCAGAGAAACTGCTCTTTATATTTGATGGTTTAGATGAGAGTAATCACCAAATGGATTTCACATCCAGTCAGTTGTGTCACAATGTAAAACAGAGAGAAAAATGTGGGTTGGTTGTGATTAGTTTGTTGCGTCAGTCTTTTCTCAGGGGCTGTTCTGTGTTACTGACCAGTCGCCCAACTAAACTGACATCAGTTGGTACAGGAATGTTTCATCGAGTGTCTGAGATCATGGGATTCTCTCCTAGGGAAATACAGATGTACTTTGATAGTTTTTTCCAGGATAAAGACTTGTCAGAGAAGGCAATTCACCATGTGAAGGAGAATGACACATTATACACTTTCTGTTATATCCCATCATACTGCTGGATTATCTGTACTGTGTTATCAATGTGCTTCAAGACCCAATCAACAAACACTGATCAGCTGATGTCATCATTGCCCAACACCGTGACACAACTCTTTGTGACATTTGTCAGCAACATTCTGTCCAATCACAGCCAGGATAACAGTTGTGCTCGGGAACTGATGACATCTATGGGGTGGATGGCAGAACATGGAGTACTGAATCATCTCATAGTATTTGATGAACGTGATCTACGATTATTTAATGTGGATAAATCCTCACATCTCACATCAAGTTTCATGATGGAATCTGGTCAACCTCCTAAAGTGACCTTCTCCTTCTTACATCTCACTGTCCAGGAGTTCTTGTCTGCTTTGGTGCATTATATTGACTATTCTCCTGAGAAGCTGCAGAGATCACTGGATAACAATAAATTATATAAAGATGGACGAGGGGAAATGTTTCTCCGCTTTCTCTGTGGTTTCTTAGACAGTTCTAGCAGATCACTATCGAAATATTTAGGAGACTTTTCCACCAGAGCTCTGACAGATGTCACTCGTTGGCTACAGAAATCTCTTGTTGATGTTCATAATGGTGGAAATATTGATATAAAGAAACATCTGAATATATTTATCTACCTCTATGAGTCTCAGAATAGGATTCTAGAAGAACAAAGTTTGGGGATACACAGAAATTTTTCAATGGCAAAAATCCCCCATCTCTCCCCAATGGACTGCACAGCGTTGGCTTTTGTCCTTTCTTGCAGAGAGACAGAATCACTTGTTGTACAGGAGTCTAATATCCAGAGTGAGAGCTGGAAGAGACTGGCACCAGCTCTATGCACTATCAAGACCATCAGGTAAGAGTTCACATTAATCCAGTATTTTAACTGATAACTTATTTACAGCACAAAGTTTCTTCCATTTATTTACATGTTAAATACATAATATTACACTAAACACTTATATTATAAGGAATAAAATAATGCAGAAGGTAACATCCTAGAATCATGTGACACAATTACACAGTTATTGTCTTCTATAATCAGTGACTGTGAGAGGGAGGAGATTATGTTACACATTTGGTAGAAGAAAGAAGACTGCTGTCAGCGCATGCAGCCGTCCACCGCTTCGCTCACACCCTGACTCTGACAGGCGGTGCTGGATCATGGTAACAGTGAGTGAAAAGGATTACTAAAAGGATATGCACCGGAGCTTTCACAGCCTGCGTCCTTATTTAAGGTGTAATTGTCATTGCAGTAGCAGAATCATCTCTCCTAATGTTACTGCCAGACAAGAGTTACCCCGTCTGGCCAGCATCCAGCCTCTGCCATTGTATACATGTGTGAGCCAGTGTACATGCAGGAAACACATCAATTACATTATATACAACATCTACTGACTAGTGTTTCACAAAACAAGATGAGGCTGAGGATCAGTGAGAGGTTCCTGGCGGCTCCTCACCAGCCTCTATCTGATCTGAGTCTTTCACCAACATAATGTAATCTCCTGTAATTTCTTTTCCAGGCTCTATAAAACTGATCTGAAGGATTCATGTCTCCAGCACATAACATCTGCATTATGTCACCCTGACTGCAGGACCCAGAACCTGGGGTAAGTGACTATTGTCTCCATACAGTTCTTATTACTCCTACAGTGTTACCTCACTGCTCTGTGACATCACACCACATGACTTGTGACATGAAATAGGAGAGTCCAGGCAGTGTTACCTCACTGGTCTGTGACATCACATCAGATGACTTATGACATCAGTTATGAGAGTCCAGGCATTGTTACCTCACTGGTCTGTGACATCACACCACATGACTTATGACATCACATAGGAGATTCTAGGCAGTGTTACCTAACTGGTCTGTGACATCACCCCACATGACTTATGACATCAGTGATTGTACTTTGATGAAAAAGGAATGTTTATAACATAGAATACATATGGTGTGTGATATAATGTGTATTATGTATACATGGTATATGTGATGTCAGTAGTCTATAACATAGAATACATATGGTGTGTGATATAATGTGTATTATGTATACATGGTATATGTGATGTCAGTAGTCTATAGCATAGAATACATATGGTGTGTGATATAATGTGTATTATGTATACATGGTATATGTGATGTCAGTAGTCTATAGCATAGAATACATATGGTGTGTGATATAATGTGTATTATGTATACATGGTATATGTGATGTCAGTAGTCTATAGCATAGAATACATATGGTGTGTGATATAATGTGTATTATGTATACATGGTATATGTGATGTCAGTAGTCTATAGCATAGAATACATATGGTGTGTGATATAATGTGTATTATGTATACATGGTATATGTGATGTCAGTAGTCTATAGCATAGAATACATATGGTGTGTGATATAATGTGTATTATGTATACATGGTATATGTGATGTCAGTAGTCTATAGCATAGAATACATATGGTGTGTGATATAATGTGTATTATGTATACATGGTATATGTGATGTCAGTAGTCTATAGCATAGAATACATATGGTGTGTGATATAATGTGTATTATGTATACATGGTATATGTGATGTCAGTAGTCTATAGCATAGAATACATATGGTGTGTGATATAATGTGTATTATGTATACATGGTATATGTGATGTCAGTAGTCTATAGCATAGAATACATATGGTGTGTGATATAATGTGTATTATGTATACATGGTATATGTGATGTCAGTAGTCTATAGCATAGAATACATATGGTGTGTGATATAATGTGTATTATGTATACATGGTATATGTGATGTCAGTAGTCTATAGCATAGAATACATATGGTGTGTGATATAATGTGTATTATGTATACATGGTATATGTGATGTCAGTAGTCTATAGCATAGAATACATATGGTGTGTGATATAATGTGTATTATGTATACATGGTATATGTGATGTCAGTAGTCTATAGCATAGAATACATATGGTGTGTGATATAATGTGTATTATGTATACATGGTATATGTGATGTCAGTAGTCTATAGCATAGAATACATATGGTGTGTGATATAATGTGTATTATGTATACATGGTATATGTGATGTCAGTAGTCTATAGCATAGAATACATATGGTGTGTGATATAATGTGTATTATGTATACATGGTATATGTGATGTCAGTAGTCTATAGCATAGAATACATATGGTGTGTGATATAATGTGTATTATGTATACATGGTATATGTGATGTCAGTAGTCTATAGCATAGAATACATATGGTGTGTGATATAATGTGTATTATGTATACATGGTATATGTGATGTCAGTAGTCTATAGCATAGAATACATATGGTGTGTGATATAATGTGTATTATGTATACATGGTATATGTGATGTCAGTAGTCTATAGCATAGAATACATATGGTGTGTGATATAATGTGTATTATGTATACATGGTATATGTGATGTCAGTAGTCTATAGCATAGAATACATATGGTGTGTGATATAATGTGTATTATGTATACATGGTATATGTGATGTCAGTAGTCTATAGCATAGAATACATATGGTGTGTGATATAATGTGTATTATGTATACATGGTATATGTGATGTCAGTAGTCTATAGCATAGAATACATATGGTGTGTGATATAATGTGTATTATGTATACATGGTATATGTGATGTCAGTAGTCTATAGCATAGAATACATATGGTGTGTGATATAATGTGTATTATGTATACATGGTATATGTGATGTCAGTAGTCTATAGCATAGAATACATATGGTGTGTGATATAATGTGTATTATGTATACATGGTATATGTGATGTCAGTAGTCTATAGCATAGAATACATATGGTGTGTGATATAATGTGTATTATGTATACATGGTATATGTGATGTCAGTAGTCTATAGCATAGAATACATATGGTGTGTGATATAATGTGTATTATGTATACATGGTATATGTGATGTCAGTAGTCTATAGCATAGAATACATATGGTGTGTGATATAATGTGTATTATGTATACATGGTATATGTGATGTCAGTAGTCTATAGCATAGAATACATATGGTGTGTGATATAATGTGTATTATGTATACATGGTATATGTGATGTCAGTAGTCTATAGCATAGAATACATATGGTGTGTGATATAATGTGTATTATGTATACATGGTATATGTGATGTCAGTAGTCTATAGCATAGAATACATATGGTGTGTGATATAATGTGTATTATGTATACATGGTATATGTGATGTCAGTAGTCTATAGCATAGAATACATATGGTGTGTGATATAATGTGTATTATGTATACATGGTATATGTGATGTCAGTAGTCTATAGCATAGAATACATATGGTGTGTGATATAATGTGTATTATGTATACATGGTATATGTGATGTCAGTAGTCTATAGCATAGAATACATATGGTGTGTGATATAATGTGTATTATGTATACATGGTATATGTGATGTCAGTAGTCTATAGCATAGAATACATATGGTGTGTGATATAATGTGTATTATGTATACATGGTATATGTGATGTCAGTAGTCTATAGCATAGAATACATATGGTGTGTGATATAATGTGTATTATGTATACATGGTATATGTGATGTCAGTAGTCTATAGCATAGAATACATATGGTGTGTGATATAATGTGTATTATGTATACATGGTATATGTGATGTCAGTAGTCTATAGCATAGAATACATATGGTGTGTGATATAATGTGTATTATGTATACATGGTATATGTGATGTCAGTAGTCTATAGCATAGAATACATATGGTGTGTGATATAATGTGTATTATGTATACATGGTATATGTGATGTCAGTAGTCTATAGCATAGAATACATATGGTGTGTGATATAATGTGTATTATGTATACATGGTATATGTGATGTCAGTAGTCTATAGCATAGAATACATATGGTGTGTGATATAATGTGTATTATGTATACATGGTATATGTGATGTCAGTAGTCTATAGCATAGAATACATATGGTGTGTGATATAATGTGTATTATGTATACATGGTATATGTGATGTCAGTAGTCTATAGCATAGAATACATATGGTGTGTGATATAATGTGTATTATGTATACATGGTATATGTGATGTCAGTAGTCTATAGCATAGAATACATATGGTGTGTGATATAATGTGTATTATGTATACATGGTATATGTGATGTCAGTAGTCTATAGCATAGAATACATATGGTGTGTGATATAATGTGTATTATGTATACATGGTATATGTGATGTCAGTAGTCTATAGCATAGAATACATATGGTGTGTGATATAATGTGTATTATGTATACATGGTATATGTGATGTCAGTAGTCTATAGCATAGAATACATATGGTGTGTGATATAATGTGTATTATGTATACATGGTATATGTGATGTCAGTAGTCTATAGCATAGAATACATATGGTGTGTGATATAATGTGTATTATGTATACATGGTATATGTGATGTCAGTAGTCTATAGCATAGAATACATATGGTGTGTGATATAATGTGTATTATGTATACATGGTATATGTGATGTCAGTAGTCTATAGCATAGAATACATATGGTGTGTGATATAATGTGTATTATGTATACATGGTATATGTGATGTCAGTAGTCTATAGCATAGAATACATATGGTGTGTGATATAATGTGTATTATGTATACATGGTATATGTGATGTCAGTAGTCTATAGCATAGAATACATATGGTGTGTGATATAATGTGTATTATGTATACATGGTATATGTGATGTCAGTAGTCTATAGCATAGAATACATATGGTGTGTGATATAATGTGTATTATGTATACATGGTATATGTGATGTCAGTAGTCTATAGCATAGAATACATATGGTGTGTGATATAATGTGTATTATGTATACATGGTATATGTGATGTCAGTAGTCTATAGCATAGAATACATATGGTGTGTGATATAATGTGTATTATGTATACATGGTATATGTGATGTCAGTAGTCTATAGCATAGAATACATATGGTGTGTGATATAATGTGTATTATGTATACATGGTATATGTGATGTCAGTAGTCTATAGCATAGAATACATATGGTGTGTGATATAATGTGTATTATGTATACATGGTATATGTGATGTCAGTAGTCTATAGCATAGAATACATATGGTGTGTGATATAATGTGTATTATGTATACATGGTATATGTGATGTCAGTAGTCTATAGCATAGAATACATATGGTGTGTGATATAATGTGTATTATGTATACATGGTATATGTGATGTCAGTAGTCTATAGCATAGAATACATATGGTGTGTGATATAATGTGTATTATGTATACATGGTATATGTGATGTCAGTAGTCTATAGCATAGAATACATATGGTGTGTGATATAATGTGTATTATGTATACATGGTATATGTGATGTCAGTAGTCTATAGCATAGAATACATATGGTGTGTGATATAATGTGTATTATGTATACATGGTATATGTGATGTCAGTAGTCTATAGCATAGAATACATATGGTGTGTGATATAATGTGTATTATGTATACATGGTATATGTGATGTCAGTAGTCTATAGCATAGAATACATATGGTGTGTGATATAATGTGTATTATGTATACATGGTATATGTGATGTCAGTAGTCTATAGCATAGAATACATATGGTGTGTGATATAATGTGTATTATGTATACATGGTATATGTGATGTCAGTAGTCTATAGCATAGAATACATATGGTGTGTGATATAATGTGTATTATGTATACATGGTATATGTGATGTCAGTAGTCTATAGCATAGAATACATATGGTGTGTGATATAATGTGTATTATGTATACATGGTATATGTGATGTCAGTAGTCTATAGCATAGAATACATATGGTGTGTGATATAATGTGTATTATGTATACATGGTATATGTGATGTCAGTAGTCTATAGCATAGAATACATATGGTGTGTGATATAATGTGTATTATGTATACATGGTATATGTGATGTCAGTAGTCTATAGCATAGAATACATATGGTGTGTGATATAATGTGTATTATGTATACATGGTATATGTGATGTCAGTAGTCTATAGCATAGAATACATATGGTGTGTGATATAATGTGTATTATGTATACATGGTATATGTGATGTCAGTAGTCTATAGCATAGAATACATATGGTGTGTGATATAATGTGTATTATGTATACATGGTATATGTGATGTCAGTAGTCTATAGCATAGAATACATATGGTGTGTGATATAATGTGTATTATGTATACATGGTATATGTGATGTCAGTAGTCTATAGCATAGAATACATATGGTGTGTGATATAATGTGTATTATGTATACATGGTATATGTGATGTCAGTAGTCTATAGCATAGAATACATATGGTGTGTGATATAATGTGTATTATGTATACATGGTATATGTGATGTCAGTAGTCTATAGCATAGAATACATATGGTGTGTGATATAATGTGTATTATGTATACATGGTATATGTGATGTCAGTAGTCTATAGCATAGAATACATATGGTGTGTGATATAATGTGTATTATGTATACATGGTATATGTGATGTCAGTAGTCTATAGCATAGAATACATATGGTGTGTGATATAATGTGTATTATGTATACATGGTATATGTGATGTCAGTAGTCTATAGCATAGAATACATATGGTGTGTGATATAATGTGTATTATGTATACATGGTATATGTGATGTCAGTAGTCTATAGCATAGAATACATATGGTGTGTGATATAATGTGTATTATGTATACATGGTATATGTGATGTCAGTAGTCTATAGCATAGAATACATATGGTGTGTGATATAATGTGTATTATGTATACATGGTATATGTGATGTCAGTAGTCTATAGCATAGAATACATATGGTGTGTGATATAATGTGTATTATGTATACATGGTATATGTGATGTCAGTAGTCTATAGCATAGAATACATATGGTGTGTGATATAATGTGTATTATGTATACATGGTATATGTGATGTCAGTAGTCTATAGCATAGAATACATATGGTGTGTGATATAATGTGTATTATGTATACATGGTATATGTGATGTCAGTAGTCTATAGCATAGAATACATATGGTGTGTGATATAATGTGTATTATGTATACATGGTATATGTGATGTCAGTAGTCTATAGCATAGAATACATATGGTGTGTGATATAATGTGTATTATGTATACATGGTATATGTGATGTCAGTAGTCTATAGCATAGAATACATATGGTGTGTGATATAATGTGTATTATGTATACATGGTATATGTGATGTCAGTAGTCTATAGCATAGAATACATATGGTGTGTGATATAATGTGTATTATGTATACATGGTATATGTGATGTCAGTAGTCTATAGCATAGAATACATATGGTGTGTGATATAATGTGTATTATGTATACATGGTATATGTGATGTCAGTAGTCTATAGCATAGAATACATATGGTGTGTGATATAATGTGTATTATGTATACATGGTATATGTGATGTCAGTAGTCTATAGCATAGAATACATATGGTGTGTGATATAATGTGTATTATGTATACATGGTATATGTGATGTCAGTAGTCTATAGCATAGAATACATATGGTGTGTGATATAATGTGTATTATGTATACATGGTATATGTGATGTCAGTAGTCTATAGCATAGAATACATATGGTGTGTGATATAATGTGTATTATGTATACATGGTATATGTGATGTCAGTAGTCTATAGCATAGAATACATATGGTGTGTGATATAATGTGTATTATGTATACATGGTATATGTGATGTCAGTAGTCTATAGCATAGAATACATATGGTGTGTGATATAATGTGTATTATGTATACATGGTATATGTGATGTCAGTAGTCTATAGCATAGAATACATATGGTGTGTGATATAATGTGTATTATGTATACATGGTATATGTGATGTCAGTAGTCTATAGCATAGAATACATATGGTGTGTGATATAATGTGTATTATGTATACATGGTATATGTGATGTCAGTAGTCTATAGCATAGAATACATATGGTGTGTGATATAATGTGTATTATGTATACATGGTATATGTGATGTCAGTAGTCTATAGCATAGAATACATATGGTGTGTGATATAATGTGTATTATGTATACATGGTATATGTGATGTCAGTAGTCTATAGCATAGAATACATATGGTGTGTGATATAATGTGTATTATGTATACATGGTATATGTGATGTCAGTAGTCTATAGCATAGAATACATATGGTGTGTGATATAATGTGTATTATGTATACATGGTATATGTGATGTCAGTAGTCTATAGCATAGAATACATATGGTGTTCAGAAGAGGGGTGAGTATTAGTAAATAATGTGAAGGAAGCTGCCAGGCTCGCTGCGATGATAAGCCAGCCTGATGCAGCTTCCTTCACAGAGAATGAACAAGGTAATTAAATAGAGCCCATAGTGTTTATACTCACAGTATTCCTTATAAAGGATTAGAAGCACAGGGGTCCAGCTGACCACACATTAATTATATTGTTTGTTTTGTATGTGGTTTTAATCATAATTTTATTTGGATTTATGTTTCTATTAATAAATATTTAATTTTTATTTATTTATTGTCTGCTGTTCGGTACCATTTATTTTTACAACTGGTGAATATCAGTCTCTAGTGAATTTTTAGATTTCAATAGCGCTGTGGTTATTTTGTTTGGTACTTTTATAACCGCATTCAACCTAGTGGCCAATAATTTAGTGAGAATTTTGACATCCGTGGAGAGGAGTGAGATCGGGCAATAGGATCCTTATCAGGTTTGGGTATCATTACTATAAGAGCCTCCAACATAGAGGGCGGGAGGTCTCCTACCTCCATAAATTTATTAAAATAGAGCAAAAGCTGGGGAGCAAAAAACTGGGGAAACGTTTAATATACCTGTCCACACCGGGGGCTTTACGGTTTAGGATGAATCCAAAGACCTTCTCTAGCTCCTACAACGAGAAAGGGGCATCCATGAATTTCAGAGACTACTAGGGGAGGATGCAAAAGCGAACCAGGTAATTATTTAATTGATCAGGTGTATAGGGTACATGTGTGGAGTAAAAGCTCTTATAAAATGTGAAGAATACCTCCGCTATTTCCGATCCTTTGATATAAATACCTCCCCCTGAGTCCAGGATGGCTGGGATTACATTATTACCCCTAGTTTCCCCTTGCCACGCACGCCAGGTAACTTCCCTCTGCATCTGCCTGTGAATACAAGGAGTACCTGGAAAATAGGAGTCTCAGCTTGGACTTATCAAGGAGGTAATCTACTTAGTCTCTCTGACTCCACAGCCAAGACCTCTGATCGCCAGGGTCCCCGGGAGATAGGTACCGCATCCCCAGGTCCCGGCAGTTTTGTTCCAGTTATACTTCTTTTTCCATGTGAAAGCGTTTGATACTGGCTACCCTTTTTATAAAGGAGCCCAGCATAAATGCTTGAAGGAATCCCAGATGACCGCCGGCCTAACTGTGTCCACGTTATCTGCAAAGTAACCCTTCCAAAAAGCCACAAGGGCAAGTCCCATCCCCATGAGATTTAACCAAAAAGGGTTAAGTTTCCAAAAACAGACACCTCTGTTGCTGTCCAGGTTTAGGGAAACAAGTGAGGAATGATCAGAAATGCCTCTAGACATATAGGGCCGTATGCAGAGCTCTGGCCGCATTGCATATGTGGCCGGAGTTTGCTGATATGTGCTATTGCGCATGCGCAGTAATTTTGTAACGTAATCTACGTTACTTGTTGCAACGTAGATTGCATATACCTTAGGTAGCAACGTCTGAGATATTAAAGCCAGGTCAATGCACAAGAGGGTGTGATATGAGGCAAAGTGGCAAGAATATTGGCACTTTTGTTTGAATCGGTGACACAGAGGGTCCACCCAACCAAGTTCACTAATTAGTTTAGCAAAGGGAGTGGCGCCAGAAACTGGAGCTGCCATCTTTTCATATCATCTATCTAGAACCACATTTAGGACATTGTTGAAGTCCCCCATGCGAACCACCTCCACACCAGGAGCCTGAGAGACAAAGGAAGCAGCATAACTAAGGACCTCTGTACTATAAGGGGGATGTAAATTCCCAATATTATTTATTGGATAGGAGCAAATCATTGCCCTCAGGAGCATAAAATGACCGTAAGGGTCTACTTGAACCTGTTCTGGCACCAACTGGACATGCTTAATGATTAGAATAGACACCCCTCTGGAATTATTAGCATAAGGGGAGTGGTAAATCCATCCCACCCACGGTCGCTTAAGGGAAAGGAGACGGCTGCCAGTGAGATGAGTTTCCACCAAATCACAACCATAATTCTTAACTTGTTTTAGGACCAGGGATCATTTAATATGGTCATTCAAACCCTTGTCTTCCAGGAAAGGAAATATAGCCCCCCCCCCACCGCCACCTTCTGTTGAGTCAGTGTACCGCAAAAGTACGTGAGGCAGATTGCAATTATACGCAAAGATACCTGAATTTACCAATCAAGTTGAAGTTGCAGTCCAACCGACAAAAGAGTGTTTATATCAGCAGAGAAAGAGTAATTAGCTGAATGTACAATCTGCGAATATAAAGCACAGTTTTAATAAATAGGAACGCATAAAAACATCAAACATGAAGTCCTATGTAAAAATATGTCTGTTTATTAAAGTGTAATATTGTATGTTAGAAAAGCATGCACGTGCATAGTTACGTATAAGTGTGTTCACATTTTCCCGCACTTTTCCTCGGTCCTTTGTTCACCTTCCTATACAAAGATTAATTTTTATTTTAAGATTAATAGTGATGTTTTTAACTCGGTTTTGACAGACCACCCTTTGATAGATTACACAATCTATCGCCCTATTCATTCTCTAATGTCGGATTACAAAATAAAACATTGTTACTTAATTCTATGCTCTCAGTCACAGTAATGAGCAATTTTGTTTTCTTCCCTTTACATCTTATGATTCCCTAAACACATTTCCGTTAACACGATTATCATGATAACACCCATAAACAGTACTAAAAGTTTGATTACTCTTGTAGCTAGTGCTTTTGCCCAGTCCCCTAACCCTGAGAACCAATTTACTGGGGTCAACCATGATACCCATTCTGCAGATTCCTCTCCTACAGCAGACAGAGATATATTATGTGACCTACGGAACTCCCATTTTAATTGAAGGATTTCGTCCATCTTACGGTCTATGACTTAGTATTGTTAGTGATATAGGAGCAACACTTAACTCCGAATTGTGTGGCAAGAGTGACACAATAACCTCCAGTAACAGCAGTCAAGTAATTTAAAACCATTCTATACTGAGTCAACTCTTCCTTATAGGCCTGTAACTCTAAACCTGTATAACGAAAAGTGTCATCATACATGTCGGTGATATTATCAATGAAATCTGCTAGTGTGTGGACAGGGGTGTAACTAGAACCCTGTGGGCCCCACAGCAGAATTTTGAAGAGGTCCCCGGATCCGATCTGGCAATGGCACCTGGTCACTCTTTTGTCCTCTATTCTCGCCTGCAAAGATGCTAACTTTGTCAGCATCACTGAAGAAAGGAATGAGACATGCTACACACACACTCAGTGCACCCATAACACATGCCACACACACACTCAGTGCACCCATAACACATGCCATACACACACTCAGTGCACCCATAAGACATGTTACACACACACTCAGTGCACCCATAACACATGCCACACACACAAAGTCACAGCAAATGAATTGTCCATCCACTGTGACCCTCTATTGCAGCGCTGGGGAGACAGACTCCACAGCTGCTTATGAGTAAAGGGGGTGCTGTGGATAATTGCTGGGCTGGCGGGCCCCCTAAGTCGCCAGGCCCCGCAGCAACTGAACCCATTGCAACCCCTATAGTTACACCCTTGTGCATGGATATATTTATAATTAAGGGTAACTCTAGCAGTCTTTGTAAAATCTAGTGTTTCCAAAAATTGGAATTCTGTTGATTGATTTATTAAATCAGTGGCCAAAGGTTTACCTTGATATGGCACATGTACAAAAGACGGGGGACTAGATCTATGTACGTTAAGAATAGTCTCATGAGATACAGTGAGTACACTTCAGGTACTATCCTACCCAAAAAACATAACCCTTGGTTCTTCTCCCACAAATATGATATGTCATCTGGGAGGATAAAAGGTACATTATGGTGCAGTAGGACTTGGCACAATTCTCCTATAAAGCTCCCTTTGCCCAAAGTTTTTAATTGTGACTTGCAGGTATTCTCCTGTATTATATCTTGACAATATTCAGGATGAACATTTCCCACTGATATCTTTGTAGCATTGATCCACCAACCAAGTGTTTAAAATCCTTTTCAGTTCTTAACCTCTTGTACCCATTTAGTAAGTATGGGCTCTTTATCAGCTCTTACAGAGTATATCATTGTTTGATTATGCCATACTGCTTCCCAATCACCTAATCGCATATGGCTTGTAAAATGTATACACAACAGGGATTTGTCTGTAAATATTGTCTAAGTCTAAGACCAGGGGATCCAGAAGAATTAAACTTTTCTGCCAGTGGCCTCCCACCCCACAATTGAAGTACCTCAGAGTTGTTTAAAGGGACTGGAATCAAACCTAAAATTATCTTGTCTCTGAGGTACATGGGAACATACCCAACATTCACTTTGGTTCAAGAACTTCCCCACTAAAGCATAAAAATTATCTAAAGGGCACCCATCAATCTTAGGGTTGTATTTAGTTTCACACAATTGTACACAACTTTCTTCCATCACTGAGGCACAAGTCTTACAAATGCAATATTCCTCAGAGGATAATCCCTTACATTGATCTTTCTCCTCAGAGTTAGAGCACTTTTCATACTCTGAACCTATAATGTTAGGCATAGCCCATGGTTCCATACTACCGTCCGATTGATACCCATCCTTCACTTCGATACCAGACCCAATCTCCTCCATCCTTTTACCATCTCCGGAACTGAATGCACTGAAAAGGAACAGGAAAGTTAAGAGAGAAAAAGTGGACTCCATCTTTAGTAGGATAATAGCAGTATCTCTGCCTCAGGTTAATCAGTCTCTACTTCGTCTTCCTGGAACAGGCACTCAAGATTAGGGTCAATTGTCACAACTCCCTCCTTGTCTCGAACCGCCTCCGGATTGACGGCTCTTTTAAAGTGGGATGAACGGACCCAAGTATTCCTTTCTGCTACCTTTATGGAGGTGGTGCTGGTCAGTCAGCTTACATTAAACCTTCCTTTGTATTTCTAAAGGCTTGCTCTGACTCTTCTGTGTGTATTACACGGTCAGGCTTAGAAGCAGAGATTAGTTCCTGTAACGATTATGCCAGTATGGAAAACCCAGGAATCCATATCCACACGCCCCTATAAATGAACAGACTTGCTGTTGATTCTGTGGGACTGTCATTTCCTGTATGGCTTTGATTCTGTCCTCTGTCAGATGTCGTAACCCTTTGGTCAGGCAGTGTCCCAAGTACTTGACTTTGGTTTGACATGGCTGCAACTTTTCCTTAAATAATCTTGTGTCCTGTTTGTGCGAGATGAAACAACAATTCTTTTTTTTTTATTTTTATAATTTTTATTAATGACACTGCATGTTATTATGATACAAAAAATACATGTAAACACAATAACACATATTTCAGATTTTCGTTAGTCACTTACAGATGTCAATAACAACATACTTTGGATATTATCTGCCTTATTTGAAAGCAAGTTAAACATGACATAACATCAGTCGATATTAATAGTGGTTTTAAACTAGTTACAATTCTTCATGCCACCTGTACCCTTACCAGGGTTGTACTGAGGATTATCATATGAAGGAAGACCGTGATGCCACGTGCCTCTCATCCAGCTACACAACAACAGGTTGTTCTATATAACCTTAAGGGGGATCATTATCCATCAAGCATAGAGCATACCAAGTGGTATGCTGTACTCTGTAGTTTAGTTTTCATGGAAACCGAGAGGGTATCTATATATGATTCCATCCAATCCATTACAAAAATCTTATGTAATTTATCTCTGAACAAAGAAAGTGGTAGTATGGATCTGTGAGTTCACATTTGTAGAAGTGATTTTTTCGCTGCTGCGCTAACATACTGCACCAGCTGCCGGCAATTGCGTGGGATTCTCTGATTCTGTGGAAGAATACCAAACAGCGCTCACTCAGGGCTTAGGGGTAAGTAATTTATCAAATTGTCTTCAACATATTTTTTAATTTGTGTCCAAAACCCCCTGACCAATGGACAGGCCGAAAGACAGTAATAGGTATCTGCCTCCTGGCCAAAACATTTAGTGCATGTGTGATCTGTAGAGACCCCCGGTATAAACCTCCTATGCAGAGAAAGGTATGAGTTATGATAGAGATTTAGGAACAGCTCCAGATATTGATTTGATGGCAGCGCTTTGTTTGCTCACGTCAGAGGGTTAAGTAAGTCTTCGCATGTTAGATTTGGGAAATGTTTTAACCAGTGCGACACACCTGAACAAACTCGCGAATGGTCCATTGGGATACGTAGCAAATTGTAATATCTGGAGATAGCTCCTTTATTAGTAGATTGGTTTCTTAAGCTGGTATCTAATGGATTTTGTAGATCTAACAGTGAGAAGTGGTGGACCACTGTACTAACACAGCGTTGCGCTTAGAGGAACCGTAAGGGTTGTGGTGTTAAAAACTGAAATTGCTCCTGAGCCTGTCTAAACTTCAGCGGCCTTTTTTTTGATATATCAATCGGGTCTCCCACTGACCGAAAACCCGCCTTATGCCAACGTGTGAAAAGGTAGTCTACCGTGCCACCCTGAAAGTCTGGGTTACCCATGAAGGGAAGGAATACCGATTTGTGAACGTTAAGTGATTGTTTGTGTCGTAACAGGTGCCATACTTTTCTGGTTATTCATAACGGAGGGTTTGACCTAATCTCCTGGGAAACCTCCTGGTCGTGCTGGTGGAGAAAGCTCACCAGATTCATATCTGGTAAGAAACTCTGTTCTACTGCCAGATTGGTGTATATGCTCTGCCCATGCAACCAATCTTTAATGTATCCCAAAATTGCTGCTTGATTGTAATTGGCCACATGAGGGAAATTTATACCACCATTATTTTTAGTTTGCTGCAGTTTGATTAAGCCTATCCTGGGTCTTCCGTTTGCCCATACAAATCTGCAAAAGATCATATTGAGATATATTAAGTCTTTGTGTGTGAAGAGAATGGGGAGCGCCTGCATCAGGTACATAAGTCTGGGAAAGGAGACCATTTTGATAAGATTGGAACTACCCAGGAAAGAAAGAGAGAGGTGTTTCCATCCCTCCAGCTCTGTTGTCAGATTTCTAATGGCCTCTCCATAATTCAATTGATATCATTTAGCCGGGTTTTTTGGGAGATCCACCCCCAGGTATGTAATATGACCCCTGGCCCAGTGAAACGGGAACTGCCCAGCCCATCACGGTCTCAATATCCCCCTCTTCAAATAAAACGCAACAGACTTTTTCATGTTTATTAGAAATCCTGAAATATCCCCAAATTCCTCCAGAACTTTGAGGATCAGTGGTAAAGAAATGTATATATAAGAGGATATCCTCCGTGAATGCATATAATTTGATCTCAGTGTTTCTCTATCCCTTTGAATTCAGTCATGTGTGTAATACTCGTATTAACGGGTCTATGGATAAGTTAAAGAGCAGTGGGGAGAGTGGGCACCCCTGCCTAGTTCCCCTCTCCAATTTCACAGGGCCACTCCTGATTCCATTCACCAGCAGAGATGTGGTTGGCTCCGTATACAAGTACCTTATAAAGTTTATGAATAAAAGGTCAAACTCTCTAGTTCTAAGTAAGGCCAGCAAATGAGGCTAAGACACTGCGTTGAACGCCTTGTGGCCATCTAGACTCAATAACATATTCCCGCTTCCTTGTGACATACCAGACTGTACAATTGTTATGATAGCAGTTCTCACTGCCTTCACTGAATGTCTCCCCTGAGTGAATCCCAACTGATGTTCCGTCAGCAACTATGGGAGGATATTTTGAAGTCTAGTTGCCATGATTTTTGAGAGGATCTTGGCATCAAGATTGATAAGGGAAATGGGACGATATGAATCCGCCTGCGCAGAATCCCCACCAGGTTTCAGAATAAGGGTGGTATGTGCTTCGTGAAAGGAACAGCAGGGCAAGCCCTCATGGAGGACGTGGTTGTATAAATCTAACAGACAGGGGACCATCTCCTGTTGTAGGATCTTGTAGTATTCAGCAGTTAGGTCATCGAGACCTGGACTTTTATGTAACTTAAGCTCGGATATCGCCCCATTAATTTCATCGGCCATTATATTCGAAGATAGTTGTTCATTTTGGCTAAAGTAAATTTTTGTAATTTAGCCATTTGAAGGAAACGGTCCTGTCTCACTGGGTCATGGGGGATCGCTTTATAGAAGTTGGTATAGTAGTCTGTCAGCTCAGATATTATATCTCCAGTCTTCCAGAGCAGAGCACCAGATTGGGGATGTTTGAGAGTGGTGTTAAAGGTGCGTTTGCGACTAGGACGAGACATTATGGCAAGTAGTTTTCCCGTCTTATTACCCTCAAAATATTCAGAACATATCAACAAATCATCCACATGTTGTATCAAAACCGACCCATTACTGCGTTGAAAAGATTGCAAACAATCATGCAAAGCCTGAGAAAAGATGCTGGGGCTGTCAATGAGACCTTGGGGTAACCATGTCCATGTATATTGTACCCCTTTGCATGAGAATGCAAAAAGGTACCGGCAGTCAGGGTGTAGGGGAATAGAGAAGAATGCAGAATACAAATCGATAATGATAAAATGAGTAGAGGTCGCAGGAATTTGCATTAATATGACAGCTAGATTGGGCACTACAGGGAACTGACTGTCTACAGCCTTATTAACACCCCTCAAATCTTGCACGACATTATAACCCCTCCCCCCAGCCTAGCTGTGTATAAATATTATTGATGATAGTCTGATTGTCTGCATCACTTAGAGTTTTGTCTTCTTCTAATTGGCAGACTCTAAAGAAGTCTGTGAGATCAGTACTAGAAGGCAGACAAGCTCTAAGCAACACACGCCAATCCTTGATTGTGAGCTCATGCGCATTTCCTAAATCCCTAATATATTTCTGGCACTTGGCCAAATCCTTAGTAGGGTTAGGGAATTTCGCAATCATGGTACACAATTCAGACCTTGACCATGGAGTGTACATTCTAACAGTTTGTACAGGTACAATGCCTTCAGGATTTGCATTCCCAATAGGCACACGCACTGGGAACATCCCTTCACATCCTAAACAATTCCTATGTTTACCGGTAGTGTCTACACAAATAGGATTTTTATTTGTAATTGACCTAGTTAGATGTATTGAAGAGTCATCTACAAATATGTTTGCAGATTGTATGTATTTGTTAATAAATGCGTGGGCAGGTGGCGCTATAACTGCCAGTGAAACGTGCATATTTACGGGTAAAGATGTGATAGCATCCGGCATTAAAGTGGATGCGTCCGCAACTTGAAGGGAGGCTGTGGGAACAGCTACAACAAGTATTGCTGGGACTTGTAGTGCAGCTGTGGCTGCATGTGTCCTTGCACCTGGCCTAGTGCGGTTAGCGTGCAACTGTAGTATGTGTGTGAGTGCGTATATTAATGAAGGGCCATCTTCCTAATCACTAGCCTCAATGGGCCTGATCCAGACCTACGCCCATGCGCTGTGCTTACTAAAGCACAGCGTATCGGCGTTCATTTTGACGGACACTCCCCCTGTGCGGTGTATCATCTACTGGTATGCCTGTAGATTGCGTGTTTTTGCTACTAGATGCGTGGGTAGGTGGCACTATGGTGATAAGTGAGGCGTACGAATTTGTATGGCGTACAATTGTGGGAACTTCAGGTAAAGATGCAATAGCATCTTCCATTAAAGTGGCTGTGTCCACAACTTAAAATGGTGCAGAGGGAACAGATGAAACAGGTAATGCTAAGACTTGTAGTGCAGCTGTGGCTGCATGTGTCCCTGTCCCTTGCCTAGTGCGGTTAGCGTGTAACTGTAGTATATGTGTAAGGGCAGATATTAATGAAGGCTCTTCTTCTTTGTCACTAGTTTCAATGGGGCTGATCCAGACCTACGCCACCCACTGTGAAAAGCCGTTCTGCGCATGTGCTGGCCAGATGTTGGCCAGGGTAACTACTGCAACGTCCCGATTAAGGATCGGCGTCCTTAGTAGCAGCATATTAACGGCTGAGGGGCCTTCCCTCGCCGTTACTACGCAAAGCTTAGGGTAGCCTTCAGCCGGCATAAGCGAGGGTTAATACGCTGGGACATGTCTGGGGGAGTGCATTCCGATACGCAAAGCACATCGGCGTAGGTCTGGATCAGGCCCAATGTTCCCCTTAACTAATTCCTCATCTAGCACAGGATACAGTCTAATTACAACATATTTAGTAGTAAAATTACCATGGGAAGAAAAGTTAGTACTATCAGGACAAACAACATCAAAACATAAATCATCCTTACCCCCTCATATGTAGGGAGGAGGGGGAGGGACTTGCTTAGGTATCGTGTGCGCGGAACCTACGCCTGCTGGAGATGTGCTCGCAGCTTTTTTGCACCATTCTTTAGCCTCGTGTTGCCACAATACCAGACTCTTTATGTACTTTCCTGTATCTTATGTAAGTTATCTTTACAAATTTGGACACTTACATTATTTTATGTTTTCTCAAAACTACCAATACTTGGAAATCTTCTCTCACATGAACTGGTCAATCTAGCCCAGTCTTTGCAAAACTTCATTGAAACCACATCATATTTCCTATCCATAATAAACAAAGCCGACCCCAGCAGCATGACTGGTCTCACTTCGGTACATGGTCCACTTGCCATGCCCCTGATAGACTTCTCTGATGCCCCATTTCGAGATAATCCGATACCCATAGTAAAACCATCTAAACTCTATAGGTAGGTAGTTCCACACAAGCTTACACGTAGCCTCAGCCTACTCAAGGCAGGTACACAAATGTACGCAAAGGAAACACTACACCAAAATGTCCAGCAATACAGCGTACACCTCTGTGCCAATATCCGCTATCAGAACACATAAAAAACAATGTAATCTTTTCTTACTGAAAATCACTAATACCCTTCTTCAGATTTCTCAATAGCCCGTCGGTAGAGCACAAACCTCTTCACACCAGCTCACAAACCAGTGCTAATAAGGCCCAGAACCTCATCCAACTCATGGGAGGTCAAACAAAAACACGACTACTCCCCTGTTAAGCAGAAGGAATTCCCTACAATAGTTTCCGCACACTAACCTAAATGAACAATTTATTTCAAAGTACAGTAGTTTACAGTCTCCAACTCTTGAACACTACAAGGAAAATCAAAAGTCTTAGCGTGTGGCAACAATAGGATAAATACATGTGTTTGCGCTGTAAATGCGATCGCAAATGTACCTATATAACCAGCACTTTATGATTAACCCCGACTAGGCCAGCGTGCAATTGCGAACTCACGCACTACTATGTCCAAAATTCAAAGTCTGTTTCCCACCCGCACTATGCAGTTTTTGGTCAACTGACACCAAGCACAAAATATTAGCAAACACCAATATTACACTTACTTATTATACCATCCACCCTTTGTCAGTGGACCGAATCCTGCGTGCATCGGGGAAAAAACTCTGCTCACGAGCCCCCAAATTGTTGAGTCAGTGTACCGCAAAAGTACGAAGTGCGGCAGATCACAATTATATGCAAAGATACCTAAAATTACCAATCAAATCAAACTTGCGGTCCAACACACAAAGGTGTGTTTATATCAGC